>VDFB02183697.1:0-10825 GCA_007258455.2 Sequoia sempervirens
TACCCATCTGCATCATATAATATTGTAATGACCCTAGCATTCCTCTCTTTCTACAGCAATTTTAAACCATACCTACAATATCCCATTGATTACCCCCTACTCTATCTTTTTCACCATAAACTACCCATCCAACTCTGCATAAATGACACAAAACATATTCACCATATACAACAAATTTCCTTACAAGATTTGAAAACAACATCATCAAACCACACCTATATCATTCAACTATCACAAGCCCATCCTCTTATTATCCTCTTGTCGCACTACTCCATTCCCTTGCAGCGATGTCATATCTCTAAACAATGTGCCATGAATTATGAACTTTACAATATTGTTCCACCAAATTACTCATTGAAGGTGTATTTGTCATTCTTCCCTTTTGATAGAAGTGGGCCCTCTAAGTTTATATTTCAAAAGTCTTCCCAGATCGTCCTTCATTATTCGAAATCACTAGCCACTACCCAATTTGCTAGACTATTGGCTACACTATTACCACTTTGGTAAGTATGGGATATCTTAAAATCTTGAATTTCCTTCCACTTATCACTAATTAACTTAGTAAATTTGTTTATTTTCCACTCCTGGGAGCTACCATTTGACATTGCATTGATTATGATTTGTGAATCACCCTCCAAATGAAGTTTTTGAATTGAGCATTTAATAGCCAAGTTTATTGCAAGTAGAGAAACTTGAGCCTCTACCTCGTTATTCATCCCCTCTTGTAATTTTTGAGAACCTATTACCAAAATATTACCATGTTCATCTCTAAGAACACACCGAGCTCTATAAGGGCATGTATTCCCTTTTGTTGTGCCATCAAAGTTTGCTTTTACCCATCCTACTTCTGGTTTGGTCCATTCTACATTTATATCAGCTACCTGTATTCATTTTACTCCATGCGATCCAAAAGTGGGTGGTAACTTAAGCATTGGCCACTGCTTTTGTAAATTACTATCAACTTGATAGAAGGGATACTTGATTGGATTTTTCCTCGTCACTACCATATTCACTACTTCTGAAATTTCCCCCTCTATTTTCCCCAACAAGGATTCTAAGTTGAGCTCTTTTCCTTGAAAAATCCTTCTATTCCTCTCTTTCCGAATTTCACAAATCAATATCAAGGGACTAACTTTCCAAATACTATAAAAGGAAGACTTCTTAAACTTTGTTCTCCACCCTTGCAACATTTCTAGCAAGGTAGCTGAGCATGGTGTATGCTAATTTAGTTTAGATAACAAATGCTTCCAACAATTATTATAAAATTCAAAATGCAACAATAGATGGTTTAGCATTTCTTCACTTTTCTTGCATAACACACATAGATTAGGACCATGAAAACCTGATTTCATAAGTATTTCACTTGTTAAGATACACCCTTGCAAAGATAACCAAGAAAAAGAACCTACTTTAGGGAGGAAATTCTTGTTCCAACATAAATGTTGTGGCCATTCCTCCTTGACCCATGCATCCTCCAAATAATTGTATCCTAGTCTGATATTGTACACCCCATTTCTAGAACCACACCAAATCAACTTATTTTACCTCTAAACAAAAAATTATGCTCTTCCAATATTTTCCTGAACACAAGTTACTAGTCAACCGCAAATTGAGATCTTCAATATCCTTCCAAGCCCACACTTCTTGCCCATCATCAACCTTTTGACTAAAAAATCTTAACCTTCTTTCCCTATTTTCCTGAGATTCTTTTGTATTTTTACAATTAGTCAACTTCTTTCAATACTAGGTATCCTTCCAAGAATCTTCCCAAAAATTAACACATTCACCTAAACCTAATTTCCATGTTAAATGATCAATTACAACCTTTGACATGAGAGCATAATATTCCGTAGAGAGGCAAACTAATGTGTTATGGACTTGGTAAATTCTACACAATTCAAGGGTGTGCCAAGCTGAACAGTCCACTTGACATTGCAGCCTACATTAAATCATCAACCAAGGTGTGTAAACTTATGATGGTACTGCACTATTTGTGCCTTCACAGACTTGTGTTCACCTAAATTACTCTATGTAAACTTATTCACACTATTCTACCCTACTGGAATTTTACAGAATTGCAAAAACAATGAAAGTAGTTATAGAACCTAATGGCTACGGGTACCTGCAACATAAGTTGTAGGTGATTGCTAAAGATGTACAAGTGCAGAATTAATCTAAAACTATTTAAAACAATAAAATAACCAATCCTAATCTCTAAATTACTATGATTTATCAATTACGCTTCTTCTTATGAACAACAACTACTGTAACTAACCATAAACTGTTCTACTTTGCAAAGCACGTGTAAAATAATGCAAATAGAATTAATGGAAATGCATAAATAAACAAATAGATAGATGAAGTGAAGAACAGTACCTAAGTGGCTAGCTCATAGGACTATCTCACTTAACTTAAAGTCAAATCTAACTCATATTCTTACACATCCATGCAACATACAACTCCATTCATTACATAACACCAAATATTTAGACAGAATCCTTCTTGCAGATTTTATTCCATAATATCATTTTAACATGTTTTTGGATAACTGGAAAACTAGAAAAACTACTAACTGATAATAACTTGTAACAATCAACTAACTAAACTATGAACTCATCCCTTGAATTTATACAAAATAGGGAGATTCTTATTCAAATCGCTAACTAACTAACTAACTGCAATCATAAATCCCACTCCTAGATACGAGGATGTGAAATTAAGATTGACTTATTCATCTAATTGAAAAGGAAAAATATACCTATTCAAATAAAAACAACTTGCATGTGAAACACATAGGAAAACGTTCAGAATTCTAGAACAAGTATCTTCCAGCATTTATTCCTTCCATAATGACCACGCTCAGCTCCACAACTTCCTACACTTTAGGCGACTTGAACTTCATTAATTCCCTAGTCTGTTGCTTTGGTACTCGCTACAAATACTCCATTCTTGTTACCACGTGTTGAGCTGTAGAGAGATTAATCCATACAACATACATATGTAACTAACCACCATAATTAAATCACAACATTTCATTCGTATACATACATATTCATATTTAAACCATGCAATACTATGAATATTTCACCATATTTCATTTTCACAAACTGGGTTCAAGGTTACAAAGCATGCATGAAAGGATAAAATATTGTGGAAGTATTGTCTAAAAGGTTCTTTAGAAACATATGTAAAGTGTCTTAAAAGTATATGAAAAGAAATAAAAAGATTCTAATAACCAGACCCATCATTCGCCCCAACTTGTCATTTTGCTTGTCCTCAAGCAAAAATACCAAACTAAATCACCTAGGGAAGAAGATTGTAATATGAAGTGATATGACTGAGATCCATGATTGTGTTGACTCCCTATCCCTGTTTGAGGTAGAAACCATTATAGCATGCAAGCCTATTCATTTTTTAAAATTTTGCATTCCTCTCCTGATCAATGCTTTCTCCAGTCCAATGTGGAACTAGATGAAGTAGGATAGGAGGGCGGTAATTCAGTGGAAGCCACTCCATTCCTCTTATTCCTGAGATCTCAATATACCTGTGTAACCTCTCAAACATGTTCATAAAATTGTGGAGGGAGTGAGGCTCCTTCCTCTTTAATTTTGGAGTCAAACTGTTCCATCTATTTTCCATATGTCTTAGGCAGTTTTGAAGAGTTGACACTGCCAATTGTTGAATCCTTCTATAATCCCTGAGTCTCAAGTCTATAATTATCTTTCTTGGTCCCCTATGAGAAAGGAGTGTTAGCCATCGAGTAATGACTCTATCGGGATTCATTACTTCTTTTCTGAGTTGCAATGTCATTGTTTTCTCCTGTTCTCCATATTTCTCCATTAATTCTCCATGGAGCTGTTCATTTCTAAAATAAGATGTGAGGGGTCTTACTTGCAAATCCCCAACATAAATCAAGGTATTCCATTCAGTATCTTCTACCATCACATAATTATGCAAATAATATTCACATAACTGGTCTTGCTCCTCTAAACTGACTTTGTTGAAGAAACTGAGAAAACTATGTCTCTTATTCAAAGCAAAGGGCTAGTCATTAATAAACTTATTAAATTGAAAACTGAGAAATTTTTCCTTTAAGAACAATGCATATACCCTAGACAAAGGTCTACATTCAACTATTTGAATATCTCTATCGACCACTTATGTCAATTTCTACTCCAGTCTTCTCAATTCCAAATTCTTGGTTTCTAATGATGCATTCAAGATTTATTTTTCTTTTCCTCGGTTTTCTTTTTCCTACCTAAATTGGGTAGTAATTTTCATCAATTCAAAGCCTAAAGACAAAGTAGTATGGTAGGTTGGTGTTTTTGCAACAGGAGGTTATAGATCTAATGCTACATTCTCTCCAGTTCCCATCTTACCTTCAACCATCTATGCCAGTAGGTCCAATTTATTTTCATGGCCATAGGTTTGTATTCTCTCTTCTAGCTCTTTGATTCTCATTTCCTTTTCTTTGTTTTTTTGTTCATATTCTTTCACCTGTTCTTCCAATTGCTTTATCCTATCAAGAGCTTCTTGAAGCTCCTTCCTTATGTTTCTATCCTCTAGCAATTCCTTTTCTCCTTCAAAATTTAAACCATCACTATCATCTCCAGTAATATCAAAAAATTCTCTAATAGAGCCACTGGGAACTGCTCTCCTAGTCTTCTTTGCAATGAAAACATCCTCTGAGTCAGAATCAGAGGAGGAAGATACATACCTTCTTTTCCTAGCAGACACATCAATATTTTCAATATAAACATTGTCAAGGATAGTTCTTTCCATGTCTTTGTCTGTGTCTACCATCAATGGATCATGATGTTGTTGTTCATCGACCTTTCCTTCCTATAATTGTTCCTTCATGTCTCTCCTCAATTTTTTGCCTCTTCAGCCTTCTTGAGCTTCGAGGAGTACCAGTTTCCTATGTAACTTTACTCTCCTTTCCTCTTTTACTCCTCTTTTTTCTTCCTACATCCTCTTCCTTTACAACATTCTCCTACTTGTCAACTCCTTTTCTCTACTTTTTCCCTTTTTAGGACATTGACGCAGTACTTCTCCTAGCTCTAGGGTTTTTAGAGGATGAGGGTTCCTCTGTTACCGCAGCTGGCATATCATGTTTCCCGGTCCCACTTTGGTTGTGGGTAGGCAAAGTAGATGGTGTAACAGGGGAATCTTCTCTCTCAGGTTCATCTTGCTTAAGGTTAACTTTTGGTTCAGGCTCAGGTAGAGGTTCATCTTCTGCTTCAAGGGCCTCAAGCAACTCAGTAATTTCTTTGCAATTTTTAAAATCATCCCAATTAACCTGTGGATGTTGAATTCTCAAACTTCTCTTAACTAGTAGGGTTATCAAGCAATGATGAGATAATGTAGTGTTCATTTGTTTCATGTGATATTTAGAGGCCATTCTTTTCAACATGTTATATAGAAAATTGGGTACATTGACTAGTTTTTCATGCTGTAAATGGTTCAAAAACTTGAAATACACAGTATAAAAAATATTGTGGCATCCATCACAAGTAAGGTATTTGATAATATAAGCAGCACATTTTCCCCAAAAGAATGGAAGGGAAAGCCTCTTAGTACCTTGTGACGTTGAATCCAAATTTTTGCCCCGTTCACATAATTCTTCCTTCGTTGCTATTGCATTTGCATGAGTTGGGTATTCAGAGCTTGTACAAGGTAATCTCGTGACTTGAGAAATTTCCATTTCCAAGCCATTCACCGCCAATCCATTTACTGTTGCTTCATCATACTTCAACATGGCTGCAAAATCTCTTGCTATTTCATTATTGTACTCTGTCAGCTTCAAGAAATAGTCCAGCCATCCTACTCTAGTAAATAGAGGTAGAACCATTGTATCCTCTAATATCTCTTTATGAGTAGTTGGTTCCCTCTATATTACATCACCTCCCATTATCCTGATGCTTTTGTAACCTCAAAAAGTTCAAATTCTGCAAATTTCAACTTCACCACCTTAAAAACCCTCAAATTCGACTACTTCTCCAAATGCCTTCTCTAAACCCAACACTCACAATCCCTTGTCTTCTAGTTCAATCAAGTATCCAAATTTCTATACCATAGCTTATCTTAGGGAAGGAATCACATTTATCAGAAACACAAAGAAGTTTTTCTAGTCTTAAAAGGATGGCATACAATGCATTCTGACAAACTTGGGTGGCAGAAATAAAAATTACTATGACAATAATACCCCTCCCACCAACTTTAATTGAAGTGACCACACTTCATGCATAACTAGGTTTGGGAGCTAGGATAATGATGGATAGTAATGGTGATATAGTTCGCATGCATAATTTAAATAATGAATTTTAATGAATACAAAAAGAAAGCTAGCTTTAATCATGTGAAGTTACCTGTCATACATGTGTAATGGAAAGTAATGCTCGGCGTAGTCATAAACTGAAAGGGAACATATTGTGGTGTACAAGTGATGTGATGTGCATTGATTGCATAGGATTTGATGAAAAGTGGCAGTTGTACTAGTGACGTGTGCTTTACTAGGAAGTAAATGACACATGCAAGCTTTAATAGACTTTGTGGGAAAAGCAATTTAAATCCACCAAGTGATTGTAGCATGCATTCAACAGGTGTTGCTACGGGTACTCCAAGCATAGGGCCCAACTAAAAGTTGCTCGTCAAGTCCCATCTGAAACAGGTCCCGATAAAACTGAAGAGTAGGTCCCTCCGAAATCAGAACATGTTCATTATGGATATTGTGTTTTGTGTGCATGTGATTTAAAGCATAGGAAATTAGGCCTAGGTAATCTCAAAGGTGGAGTTGTGTAACTTGACCTCTGTACTACCAAATGTGTTGGATAATTACTTCTTGTTGGAACATCATCCTATGTCTCAGATCTTGTATCAGTAGAATTGTGTGCACCATATTCATCCATTAGAGATATGATGAAATCATTGTGTTCAAGTGGCTTCTTGTACAACTTGAGTCTATGTCCATTAACCAGGAGTGAAAATTTGACCTCATCAATAGTTTGTAGTTGTACCGCACAATTGGGAAATACTAGTTGTATTTCATAGGGTCCTAGCCAACATGACTACAATTTTCCTGGAAAATATTTCTACCTTGAATCATACAAAAGTGCCCAGTTGCCTACAGTAAATTCTTTAGTCTTAATTTACTAATCATGTCATTTAATCTGTTGTTTTTGAACAACCTCTATGTGGTGCAATTCCTACAATCTGATTTCATCAAGGGCATTCAAATGTTGCAACCTTTTTTCCTGAGATTTTGTTAAGTCCATCCCTAAATCAACTATTGTGTGTAGGGTTTTGTATTAAAATTCTATAGGCAACACTGTTATTTTGCCATAAACCAACTCATAAGGGGTAAACCCTATAGTTGTCTTCCATATGGTTCTGTATGCCCAAACAACTTATGGTAATCTAGAAACCCAATCTCTTCTATGAAGTTGCATTATTTTTGTCAATATGTTCTTAATCTCCCTATTTGTAACTTCTATTTGACCATTTTCCTGAGTATGATATGGGGTAGATTTCTTGTGCTTGATCTGATACTCCTTCACCAGCTGGGCTATGAGGTCTGATGTGAATTGTGGTCCTTGATCAGTCACTATCTCCCTAGGAACACCATACCTAGTGAAGATTTCCTCATATAATAATTTTGCAACATTGCCATCTCTAGCAAACTATAATGCTTTTACCTCTACTCATTTGGTTAAGTAGTCAATACATACTAGTATATATTATTTTTTATTTGAAGTGGAGATGTAGGGCCAACAAAATCTAGCCCCCATTTGTTAAAAGAAGCTAGTGCTAGTTGGGCTGCAAAGACATTTAATCACTTCTTGTAGGTCTCCCCATTCTCTGGCATCTATCACAGCTTCTAGTATACTTAACAGAATCTTTGTGAAGGGTTGGCCAATAATATCATGTTAAGATTTTAAAAGTTTTCCTCTTAGTTGCAAAATTTCCACCACAAGGTTTATCATGGCAGGATTTCAATATATCAAAGACTTCATCCTCCCTAATACATCTTCTAATAATGTTATTTGGGAGAGTGTAGAATAAAAATCTAGAAATCCAAGAATAAGGGAAGAATTTGTGAATGAGTTGTCTTTTGTCCCTTGGAGAGAAGTAAGTTGGAATATGCCCTGTGACTAAGTAGTTAGCTATATCAACATACCATGGATTATATATACTTAGACCAAATAAATGCTCATCAGGAAAAGAATCATCAACCACTCCTTCTTCAGATGTTGTGGGCAATCTAGATAGAAATTCAACAACCACATTAGGTTTTCCTAGTTTATCAACTATGGTTATATCAAATTTTTGCAGTAACAACAACCACCTCACAAGTCTTCCACCTACTACTAGTTTATTCATCAAGTATCTAATTGTTGTATGGTATGTGTGTATGAATACTTGATAGCCAGTAATGTAGTGTTTGGACTTGTTAATGTCATAGACAACAACAAGCATTTCTTTCTCAGTCACAGTGTAGTTTAATTCTGCTCCTTGTAGGTTTTTGTTGATATAGAATATGGCATACTCCATATTCCCCTCTTTCTGTCCTAGGACTGCTCCAATAACAAAGTCTGGTGCATCAATGTGAATGTGAAATGGTAATGTCTAGTTTGGACCTCTTAGAACTGGTGCATTAGTCAAATCTACTTTTAACTTCTTAAAGGAATGCTGACAGTTTGGAGTCCACTCAAACTCAATATCCTTTGTCAACAAAGTAAACAAAGGAGCAGTTCTTTTGTTGCAATCTTGAATGAATCTCTTGTAACAACCTACATGTCCAAGAAAACTTCTCACATCCTTTTGTTTCTGAGGGATAGGCAATGTAGATATAATCTCAATCTTCTTGGGGTCAACTTGTATTCTTGCACTAGAAATAAAATGTCCCAAGACATTGCCTTATGTCGTCATCATAAAACAATTCTCATTGCTCAATGATAAATTGTTTTTAGTGCATCTTTTCAAGACTGTTTCTAAACTTTGCAAAGCCTCATCAAATGTTTCACCATATGTGGTGAAATCATCCATGTAAATCTCCATCTTATCATGTGAAAAATCAGAAAATATACTAAGCACTACTCTCTGAAATGTGGTTGGAGCATTGCACAAACCAAAAGGTAAAACATAATATGCATAAGTACCCTAGGGACAGGTAAATGTGGTTTCATCTTGATCTTCATGTGCAATCTTAATTTGGTTATAACCACTGAAACCATCAAGAAATGATAAATATGTCTTCCCTACCACAGAATCGAGAACTTGGTCAATGAATGGCAATGGGAAGTGATCCTTCCTTGTGGCAGTATTTAGTTCCCTATAGTCAACAGATACTCTCCATTTACCACCCTTCTTGGGAACTATGACTAATGGTGAAACCCATTCACTGTCTTATATAGGGTATATGAATCCTACATTCAAAATATTTTGCAGTTTGGCTTTCACAATCTCTCTAAGAGCTAGATTCATGCATCTCTGTGGTTGCCTTATGGGTCTATAGCCATCATTGATGTAAATTTTGTGCATACATAATGTAGGATCAATGCCTTTCATGTCATTGTAATCCCATGCAAAAGCTATTGCATGTGCTTGCAGCACAACATGCAGGGATTTTTGTTGTTCATCAGTCAATGCATTATTAAAATTTAGCATTTTTCCAGGATTGATCTCTAATTGCATAGACATTTCTTGTATAGAGGTTAGATCAAGGCTAGGTATTATTGGCAAGCATTGCTGGGGTAACAAGGTATGGATTATTTGGGATATCTCTTGTGAGGAACTGGAAGGTATTATGCTTTCTAAGGGATCTTGCAAGCAGGATAGACAACCTTGCTATTGTGGGTGCCTTCCATAGTCATTTTGTATAATATGAGCTATTAGTTTATCTTCATCTTGAATATCCAATAAGGAGCTATGTTCAATGGTCATTAAGGTCTGCAATGAGTAGCTTTCCTCATCATCCAAGTGTGACCAAATGGTTTACTCAAGGTCTTGATGTAGCTGAGCTGGTGGATAAAGTACTAGGTTCTTGGTTACAGTTCCATTGGATATGATCATATTTCTTGACCTACAGCCTATGAATGCAACGGTTGTGGGTAACAAAGGTCGACCTAGGATTAGTGGATAACCAACAAGATTAACTTTGGGCCGAAGTACTATAAAGTTAGCAGGGTATTCCCAAGAATCTAATGCAATGACCAAGTCCTCAATAACTCCTTTAGGCTTAACTATAGACCTATCAGCTAATTGCAACACCCAAGAGTAGGCCTAAGGTTGGCTAACTGTAGTAGTTGCATGTCTCCTTGGTCATTACATTAATTGCAGCACCCAGGTCTATCAAAGTATTCTTAATAAGATTCCCATTTATTCTAATGTCCACTACTAGACTACCAAGATCTGTATATTTGAGAATAGTTATATTTCCCAACATGATATCAGCAAGGTTACCCAAAACATGGACTGTCTATGGGTCCTTTCTTTTCCTTCCTGAATTTTTAAGGAAGAGATCCCTAACAGTCTTAGTATAGATGGGAATATCTTTGATAGCTTGGATTAAGGGGATTTTAATGCTGACATATTTTAACAAGCTAAGAAGGTCAGTTTCAGCCTGTGTCTGTTGTTGTTGGATAGCCAAATGTTCAAGGAATGGAGGCTTCAAATGTGATGGAGTTTTGAGCCCTTGATTGGACTTGGATTCCAGAGGTGGGTTATCTGAGGCTTCCTTTGTGGTTCTTCATTGTCTAATTTTGTAATTTTGGGAGATGAAGGTCCTACAAGTTGCTTCCCTGATCTGAGATGAAGATCACTCACC
>VDFB02183698.1:0-32562 GCA_007258455.2 Sequoia sempervirens
GTAGCATTAGCCGAGATCAATCTTGGATCAAAGCTCAGCTAGGAAGGAAGAGGAGGCAGCCATCCTATGTTCTTAATCATTCCGATTTTGATGACATTTATCAGGATGCGCCACATAAGAGAGTCAAGAACATGGTTCACGTAGAGAGAAACACTGATATGGAGATTGTCATTGAGACTGCAGTACCTTCACAAGCGAAGAACTTGGCTGAGTTGGAATCTTAGGATTTTGAGGTTATCATAGTCAACCTTGGTCGTAGCACACGCCAGACTCAGGTTGATCTTCTACAAGTTGCTACAGACAGTGCCAGGGATAGAATACTAAAGGACGGAGAGGATAAGGCAGCCCTGAAGGCTGAAATCAGACAGCTTCGCCAGTATATTTCTAGCCTTGTGCATAGACTAGATGCCATTAACACACTCCCACCGATGCTTGAGCCTCCAGCAGAGCAAAGTCAACTCAATCACTTAGTTGCATATGGCAAGCGTTTGGATGAGTGGGAGGAAGAGTTCGTTGCTAGAGGCCATTCTATGCTTACAGAGTTATATAAGTTGCGGTACAATGCACGAGAGCTCCGTATCCGTCTTCAGGATGAGGAACGGGATATGGCAATTAATAAACCCCGGGATGAGATTATGATTGCTCACCTGAGTGTGGCTTATGATGCAGTCACAAATGCAGAGGACAGAGAAGCTATCTACTCTTGGAAGACACAATTGGTTTTCAGGGAAAAGATAGAAGAGACTTTAGCATCAGAGTTGGCTGAGAATAGAGAGCACGTCACTAGTGCACTCCGGTTTGTGAGAACTCTAGTATCTCGCTTACTGTGTCGTTATCAGATCGAGGGTGGTGCCTATGTTGAGCTTACCGATGTTCAGTCAGAGCTCCAGGCACTCATTCATACCATTTTCAGTGGGGAGACCGTTGGCTGTAAGATTACTCAGCTTACAGTCATGTCAGCATTATTTGACGAGGCAACAAGGAGTAGGGGCGAACTTCAGTCTGAGATCACAGCTGGTTAGGATATGCTGCACCGACATAGCATTCTTCGACAGAGTCTCATAGCTCCAGATAGTGATATAGTCAACAATCTCGTTGAGGGATTGATTGCTCGAGATCACACATAGTAAACTTCAGTCCCCACCTCTCAGGATAGACATTACACACACGAGTTGAACTTGGTGTTACCCTTTCAAGTTAACTCGATGTTGTCATCACATGCATATCTATTCTGGGATTTGCTTTACACACTTGGAGTTTTATTTAGAGTTTTACGTTAACTGATGGTAGTCTTCCAGTTAACTCGCTTTCAATAAGGGCGTGCATGCTCGCACAATTGTCCATTTTTAGATTAGATGTTTCGGTTCACTGATGGTAGTTTTCCAGTTGACTGTATAGTTTACTTTATTAGGGCTTGGCAGCAAAACTTGCATGCATTGCAAGAACTGTAGATGACTCAAGGTGATTTTAGGGTTCCCTACACCTTGATGTATATAAATAAGAGCTTTTGCTCATTTGTAAATAACTTTTGCTTGAGAGAGAAATATATGCTGCGCCTACCTTGCCCTCAATATTGCTCTTTTGGTATTTGTTCATGTGTCTTCGCTATTACAATTAATTGTTATGCCACATAGGGTTTCAAAAGATTGTAATGGTGGATTCTTTCCATAGTTTAGATAAATCTGTTTTGAACATCTTTACCATTGTGATCAATTGTTATGCCACATAGGGTTTCAAGAGATTGTGATGATAAAGCTGTTTTGTGTATCTTTACCATTGTGATCAATCGTTATGCTACATAGGGTTTCGAGAAATTACGGTGATAAATCTGTTTTGTGAATCTTTATCATTATAATCAAGGGTTATGCCACATAGGGTTTCGTGAGATTGTGATGATAAAGCTGTTTTGTGAAGTCTTTACTATTTTGATCAAGTGTTATGCCACATAGGGTTTCATAAGATTGTCATGGTAAATTCTTAAATCTGTTTTGTGCCCAATAAACTTATTCAGGTTGAGATAATAGTCGCGCCACCTTGCCTTCAAGTAGAGAATCTGAATTCGTTTATCGTCAGATAGTCAAACCTTGCTCCGTTTCCTCATGCTCTGTTTTCTGAGGAGATTGGATAGATTAAGTTTAGTTGTAGTTAGTAGATCTGCAAAACCAGAAAATACTCAGCTGCAACGTATAAGTTCTTTCAAGAAAGCCTTGTGCCTCTACAGCTGAAACAAAAAGACAGGACATAGTTTAGCTTATTTCCCTTTGCAAGTATTTTTGTCAAAGCACAACGAGGGAGCTTCCCCTCCTAATTTGAAGAGCACTCATTGCGTAGTGTACATAGGCTGTTCATAACAACTTTTACTCCAGGTGTTAGTTGTTACATTAGGGTTTAGGAGGTTAGTAAACTCACTAATCGACTACTTAAGAGGTTTTGAAAACCAAGGAAAATGCTGAAAATTATGATATTTTTGTGGCCTTTTGAAGCCCCCTTTTACATTTCGGGGTCTAGAAGCATTTTGTATGTTGCCTTTGTGAAGTTTGGAGTTGGAGCAGAACTTTACATTCTGCATTGTTTTGAGATTCGGGGGCTTTCTGTTAGCTACAACTTGCAATCTCGGCAAAGTCTATCCATCTCCAAATTGCAACTCAACTTTTGGAAATTTGAAAGGTTTAGCAATTTGCACTTTTGACACAGTTTCCAGAATTGGAAATTTCAAACAAACTGCAATTTTGACCTATATTTTGGAAACTGAAAAAAATTACCATCTGCATCGCAATGCATTCTAGAATTTTGGAAAACCTTTTCACTTTGCAAATTTTGGGAATGGAAAGATTTTCTCCATTTGTAACTTGTAGTGTATTTTAAAAATCGAAGAAGACACATAGCTGTTGAGGAATGGCTACACTGATAATGTTGCAGATGTGAAAATCTTGATGAGGCATGATATTTAAGACTCGGTGGCTTTGATTAGGCTTGGGACTTCATTGTTTAATGGACTTGGGTGCAAAGTGTTGTATTAAATTTGGACTTAATATCTCTAGGGTTTGGATTTTATTTTGAGGATACAATATGAAGCCTTTGAAGACATAAATAGAAACATGACCGCAAAGAAATAAAATAAGACCTAAGTAACAAAATAACTAGCTTGGATAACATAAGGAAAATTGATGAATTTGATAAATGTCTCCGATTGGATATCAATGAGACTCATGAATTTACATTGGAATAGATTGAGGGACATGCAAATGGTTTAGACAAAGCACTACAAATGTAGGCTCAAAAGGGGAGCCCAATTTCTAGAAGGAAGAATTGGGTGTGTTGCACAAGTGGCAACACATTGCACTAGTGCAAGGTGAATGTTTTGGTGAATTTCATTTGAATGATGTGATTCTTTTCAAGCTCTTACATGTTTGTGTTTCAAAATGTGGAACTCATCAACAACTCATTTGGGAAGTGCATTATGCCAAGAAAATTGGACACTGAATGTTACCAAGATTTTGGTAATGCTACAACAACATTTCTATTTGCCTCACTTGTGTGTAGACATTGTGCGCTGTATCAAGTCTTACACTCTTTGTTACATTGCTAAGTCCATGAATAGGAGGCTCATTACACACCTCTTGTGTTTCCACAAAGGCCTTGGGAGCATCAACATGGATTTCATGAGTAGATTTCCTATGAAAAAGCATCACTTAATGTTTGTTGTAGTGGATAGAATCTTGAAAATGGCCATTATGGTTGCTTGTAAGGAAACTATCATGGTGTAGAAGATTGTGTGCCTTTTATTCAATCATGCTTGGTTATATTTTGGGCTAGGTATGTCTATTGTATTGCTTGTGAGCCTAGATTTGTTAGTGCATTTTGGCACTCTCTTTTAGAAAGATTGGATTCACAGTTTGATTAGTCTATAGCCTTTCATCTATAGATAGATGGTTAGATGGTGTAATGTCCCCATTTTTAGCCGTATGGTTTCATGAGCTTTTGACCAGTTTTTGAGTTTTCTCATAAGCTTTTAGGTGAGTTGGGGAGAACTCCAGAGTTCTTGGAGAGCATAGGTTCAACCTTTATTGGTTTCCATTGTTGGCATTGAGATTTTTGGGTGTTTTGGATCATAGTGACTCTTTGATAAGTGTTTTTGGCCTCTTGAGGTTTTCTCCAAACTTCTTGGAGAGCATGTCTATTTTTAGTCTTTAAGTTGGCACCTGTCATCATCTCTCAACTTTAGTTACATCTTGGCATGATTAGAATTGGATTATGAAGCCTTGAGAGTGCTTTTCACAACTCGGGTAGAGTATTTAAAATATACACTTCAGCTTATAATGTTAAATGTTAAAATATTTGCTAAGTTTTATATTTAATTAAAGTGACTTGCATTTAATGAATTATTTAATTAAAAAAAATGTTTTCTCAGAAAAAAATTTGCTTTTTTGGGAAAAACAGTGAAAAAGCAAAATACACTTTTTTTGAGAAAGCAATGAAAAAGAAAAAAATGCTTTTTCAAAAAAGCAACAAAAAAGCTATAAAAGGAGGTTTGAGGCTCTCATTTCTCATATGCAAAAGAGTACACATAATAGTATGTTGCTGGATTGAACGTGCGAGTGCAAGTTCTTCCAAGATCAATTGAGGACGAAAACCCTGTTTTGGTTGCTGGTTTCGGATCTAGAAGACAATCCCTAGCTGGTTGGAGTGGTTCTACTTTAGGAATCACCATTGTTATTCATCGGTTTTACAGATTGGGGTTTCAAAACGAAGATTTTCAAAGTATTTTGAATCATAGACTTTCAAGGTTCAGTTTTGGGAATTATTGCAAAGAATTGTTGTGATTTGAGGTTGTTTTCAGATGTTCCTTTGCTGGCCATACAATTTTGACTTTGAATGATGCCCTAGTTGGGCTGTACCACCACAAAACTGCGAAAATAATGGAGATTGGTTACTAAAAGGCATCGAGATTGATTTGTCTTCATTCCTAAGGGTTGGCGATTCAATTTGGAGGTCATTTGTATTGCTTAGGAGCTGGCACAAATTTCTATGCAAGGCCGAACAATTGTAAGGATGCTTGGGAGCTAGCGTGAGGATTCCTAGAGCCTAGTGCTTGGTTTTCTTTATTGTTGATTGGTGTTTAGGTTTAGGGAGAGCTTTCATAAGCCATGTCATGAGTTTTAAGGGGTTTAAAGGTGATTTTGTGGGTACCATACACTTGCACACACTTGTCCGTACCAATTTGGAACCTCTTGTTTTTTGCTGCTTATGTTCTGAGCATTTATTATTGGTCATTTGTTGTTGTTTGATGTAGCTGGGTGGTTTAGAGGACAGTTGCATGAATTTGGAGTGGGTTGGACTAGTGTTACAAGACTCGGACTTGCCTCAGACTTGGCAAGCCGATTTTTGACTCAGACTCGGACTCAGAGCCCAGACTTGCCCAAGACTCGGTAAAGATGACAAATAGAAAAACCCACGAAATTTAGAGATTTTTAAGGATTTAAAACTTGTTTCATGCACCCTTTAATAAATAAACCTTAAAGACACAATAACATCATCTACTAGAAACTACTATGATCCAATGCACAAACATACATCGATCACATAAGTATAAACACAAATTTTAGCTCAAGGAAATAACAGTAGTAAGAGTCAAAATAATTAGATATATAAATGTTGTCAAATGTATACAATACTCATGGAATATAAAATCTATGGCATCAAAAGTTCCAAACATATATCAAAATAAAAGCTATAAGTTTATGGCTCAAAGGAGCCTACATCACTAAGCGTCAATCCTCCTGTGTAGACGTCTAAGATAGCTCTTGGATGATGATGCAACCATCATCTCTTCCCGTGTCTCAGACTTAGTGGCACCCAAACCAGCATCCAAGGGGTCTCCTCATGCTCGATCCTCCTCTGCCATGGCTATTGCCTCTGCCTCTCGATCCACCTGGTCGACCCAATCAAGGTCCTCATTGCTAAAAATGGGATCCTCGGCCTCAGTTGTCCAATTTGATTGTGGATCAACCTCCTCCAATGTGATGGGTGTCAAGTCACTGCCCAATATTTGTCTATGGCGAAGGCACAGGTTGTAATGAACATAAACAAGATCATTCAACCTCTGCATTGGCAACTTGTTGCGTTTCTTGGAGTGTATGTGCTCAAACATACTCCAATTGCGCTCACAACCTGAGGCACTGCATGGTTGGCTCAACACTCAAACTGCAATCCTTTGAAGCTTTGGTACTTTAGCGCCAAATCTCTCCCACCATGCATTTGAGATGAGAAAAAGAAAAAGAAAATCTCATTATCCAACTTTAAGTTTGAATATTTAATAGTAATATAAAAAAATTGAAAAGTGGTAATACTTAAATTGCTATTATGCCCTTAATAAAGTTTTACTTGGCTGCAATGTCGATCGAGTAGACTTGCATATCTCTCTTGCAAAGAGATCTCCTTGTGCAAGTCTGAAAACCTCTATCTCGGCAACAATTTGGGCTCAAACTTGAGAATCAAACATCCGCTCAATGATTGTGTAGAGCCCACTCAAAACCTCCTCATCTGCCTTGAATTAATTGTGGAATTGGAATGCCGGATTGAGAAAATATGTTGCTGCATGTAGGGGCTTGTGAAGCTGAAGGTGCCATCGTCTATCGATGATCTCCCAAATGGGCCGATACTTATCATCGACTCCCCCATAAATGGATCTAATGGCCTCTTTGGCCTTATCCATGCCCTCATATATGTAGCCCATTGCGGGCTTCTCCTGAAATATGCTAACCAATTTTTTTGTTGAAAATTTCACACACAATCAACCCTTCACCAATTGAATTAGCGTTGGCATTAAAACTGAAATCCAGGCTTGAAAGAACTCAACGCCAAGAATGCACACTCAATCCCAAGGAAGGATAGGTGTCATATGGCGGAGAAACTAAAAACAATAACTTGAAATGAAACAAACTCAACGTCAAGAATGTGCACTCAAGATCCCATTGAGGGTGAGGTGCTAACATATGACAGAGTTATTAATTGAAACTGAACAATTAGGCGGATAACCAGCCATGAAGATACATCTATCTAATTCATCCGCTGCGGCGGGCATCCACTTAATAGTGGGGATTCACCACTTGAGAGTGGGTACAAAGAGATATCAAAATGTTCGTTCTCCACACTGGCGGTAAACCATCCAGGGGTAATTAATAAGAAATTAAACAAGTAATTGCAGCAATAACATTGGTTGGATTAGTACTACTAAATCTCAACATTACAATTCAAGAATCTGCAAATACGAGTATTACAATGATAGGGAATAAAGCCAAGAAGAGAAGAATGTATTCTATCAACGTTCTTTTACTTTCCCAATGATAAATTAAAGGCCAAAACTGAAATCTCATAAATTTGATGTAAAAAACAGAGTTATGGAATTCTGATCAGCAAACTGTAAACACCATAAAATGCTCATAACTTCATCAAATTACCTCCGTTTTGAATGAAATCGAATGCAATGGACAACTGGAAGGTAGGCGACTATGCTAGGATAAAGAAACAGCAACAAAGACCCTCTGTGAATTTAGCACGAATTCCAATGCCCTTGAGAAAGGTACGGTCCTCCTTGAAGGGGCGATTTTCCTTTAAAAATCAGATTCTCTACTAAAAAATCCCAAACTTGGCATGATGAGAGGTCAACAACTAAAATGATGAAATACCCAGAATCATATTCAGACTGAAAATAAAGCTATGAATCAAAATCACCTTCAGCTGTAGATGAATCAACAATACCAAAATTGATAAATCTCCAAAAAATTCTCCAACAATCGAGCTCAATTTGCTAGTCTGGATGAGAAGCAGCAAAGACCAACTAGGTGTTATATTTCAAACACGAAATTGGTTAATGGCTAGCAGGTAGCATCCTCGAAGCAAAATATCACTTGTCATTTTGACAGCATAACAGTATGATAAGTTTAATGGATACCAATGCTGGAGCAAAGCCTTCACTTTATAGAAGTTCACAAAAACTCTTCAATTTCCTGTGAAGGCAAACCAAAAGACACAAGAGTCTTTTCAATTTCCAATAATAATTAATTCTCAAGATGGCGTCCCTTTTGCAACAATATGAACTTCACTTTATTTAAAAAATATCTCTTCTTAAAAGAGGCATCAGTTTTTCCCCAAGGCATAAAGACACTATCAAAAGATAATAATAAACACTCATGAAGGCGTCCCCCTTCAAGACCACCTTTTAAAACAACTTGAAGTTATACTCCTAGGCCAAGGGGTCAACTGCAAATTATAACATTAATGCCTTTATTCTCCAAAATAAAACTTTTTAGAAGCCAAACTTGAATTGCATTAAATGCTTCAACTGAAAATGAAGACCTGAAGACTGATAACTGCATATTGCCAAAAAATAGAATTTACTATAAATAGTAAACTCCCTGAAATGCCATAGAACCTCTGAACATGGAAACCCTAATTTTACCTCAAGCAAGCCTACGAGCTTCCGGAATAGGCTGATGAGCGTCAGAACAGATCAGTGATGAGAAGGGGACATTACATCTCCCCATCAAGAATACGTAATAGAACCACTAAAGGCTCTGTGAACTACAAAGGAACATTGACATAAGTAAGAGTCAACAAAATTAAGTAAATAAAATAAAAATAAGAATGAAAATATAATGTAGAATTACTAAACTAATTACTAATTACATTTACCTTGACGATCTCTATAGTAGGTACCCAAAAGTGTTGCTCATCAAAGATCCAACTTGACACTTCATCCCCTGCATTTGTCTTAGCATATGTTGAAAAAGTCCACTTGTCATTGACAAACATCCGCCTCAAAGCTCCCCTTGACTGCAGTAATGATTGTAGAGTGATGAAGTTGGTAGCGAAGCGTGTTATCCCAGTGCGAGCCAACTCCTTTTGCTCTGTGAATTGCCTCATAAGGTTGAGGACCCATGTGTGATTATATATGAACTTACAAATATTTTTTGTGGTCTCCCGCATGCTTTGATCCAAGCAAGCTTGCCAAGATCCTGCAATATGAGATCATGGGAATGAGTGACGCAAGGTGTCCAAAATAATGATGGGTACCTATCCATCAATAGTCTACCTGCAGCAACATAATTTGCTGCATTATCCGTGACTATTTACACCACATTCTCCTCCCCTACCTCAACCAAGACACCCTCCAAAGCCTCACAAAGGAATTCAACATTTTTGGTGTTGCTAGATGCGTCAATAGATTTGATGAACATGGTACCACCTAAAAAAGAAACAAAATAAATGATTCAATAAAATATAAATTTAAAATCTTGATTGGTAATCACTAAATCAATGCATTTTAGGAAGTAAAGCATTGACGTGAGGAAGAAACAAGAAAGTTGAGCAATGTCCTATTTCTTCTATTAGTCAAACCATCGGCCATGATGGTGCAACCCTTCTTCCTCCAAATGTCTCGCTGCTCCTCTATTGTGGCTTTCACATCAGCCACTGTTTGGGACAAAATGGGGCCTTTTATCTCTTCATCATTAAGGGCATTGAACCCTGCCCCACAAACAGGAATTGCATTAGTCATATTTTGCCAATATGGAGACCTAACACAAATAAATCAAATAAAAAAAGTATTGAAAAATGTATAATTTCAATTTGAATTCAACATAGCTCTAAAAATAAAAATTCAAGAGACAAAGTGTTGGGTGAAAATTATGTAATCAACTTTTCGATAGATTACACAACTAGGACTTCAGCCACAGCTATGTGAGATGTAAATCTCTCCTCTCAGAAAGGGGAGGTGCCCTTCTTACTGTTGATAGAAGCGATAGTAAAACAAACAAAGTAATTACAAAATGTACACAATACTTACGAAGTGGGGGGAGGGGGCGATGTGTCACATTCATCCTTCTCTCTTTTTTCAGAGAAGATGTTTACAGTGCTTCACTGTTGGAAGTTCTCAATTCACAATAACTTTAAACGATGAACAAGCAGTAATGCCAATACCTCTATCTTGTCAAAGCAAAGCGTAGAGGTACCAGAAGTGATTAACAATAAACTAGTAAAATAAAAGGGAAAGCTCACGAAGGCACAAAGTCGTTCCGTAGCTTTATCAATGGTGGATTTGTGATAGATATCTCGTTTGTCGCATTAGAAGCACAAAGTCTTCTTAGATGCAACAATTCCTTGAACAACATGAACAATTACAAGCGCAAAGTCTTGTAGATTATCCAACCAAAGTATCCAAAGAGCATGAATAATTACAAGTACAAAGTTTTGTAGATCATTCAACAATAGTATCCAAAGAGCATGAATAATTACAAGCACAAAGTCTTGTAGATCATTCAACAATAGATAAACAAAACACAAATGTAAATCTAAATAAAGGATGTAACACAAAGTTTACATGAATTACTTAGAGTCCTTCAGATTCCATAAGCTAATCACCACCAAATGAGATCAATTCACAAGACTATCGAATCCAACACAAAGTCTGGTTTGCAATCTTCTTCTTTATTGATCAGATTTCATTCACAAAGTATGAACACAAAGTTTCACAATTCTGCTTCAAAAAGGGCAACACTTCATTGCAAAATACTAAAGGATGAACAATACAAAGGAAATCCCTCACATTATATAGAAAGAGGGATGAGCAAAAATAAGAATCTAATTTGAGGAAATCAAGGAAAGTTGGGTGAGCTATTTAAGGAGATTTCACCTAACTTTGACCAAAGTCAAAGTGTAATTTTTCTTAATGAAATTACATCTCGAACTTGGTGCAATTACAATTTACAAAAAGACATATAAGATGTCAGGAAATATTACAAGATGCATAAAAGGATGCATCGAAAATGTCTAACATTGGAGATCAGGAACCTTCATGTTTCCTTGCTTTGGGCGCGGAAGTCTTCGTATTTCTTCTTGGTCTCCTGCACGAACTTCTCATCCGGACCAACGGTGTAATCCACAATGGTGTGAATTCTCGTGATTGATCTCATGGCAGATGAGTGAAACTTCTTGCACCTGTCAAGATGCGTTTTTCAGGTTATCCAATGTGAGCCTTGTATCACAAATGACATTCAGAGAGACTTCTGAAAAGTCTGCGCTGTCAATCATCTTCTTGATGGCTTCCTTGAAGATCTGGGATATTTCTATGGTTGGCAGGAAGATACGATTTTCCTCAAGAAGTTGTCCTGGCAATTCCTTGATACCTTTTTCAAGAATAACACGATGCCCTTCAACATCTTCCTGCACTTGGTGGAGATCTTCCATAAGAGATTGAATTACTTGAATTCGATGTTTCAAGGATTCTCTTACCTCGATGAACTTTTCTTTGTCGGGAATTACCCTGGCTTCCACCAATTTACTGAACTTTACTTGCTTCATCTGTGACCATGACAGCAGACACTTTTCCATATCTCTGCGCTCCTGGGAAAGTACACTTTTTTCTTTATCAAGCTCTGTGGTGAGCTTGGCCAACAAAGTAGTTTTCTCGTCCGCAACAATTGTGATCTGAGATCCGTGTTCTATGATCTTCTCAACGAAATCATACAACACTCTGCCTTTGGAGGCGAACTTCTCAGCTTTCTTGACAGCTGGGTCCTCAATACTTACCACTGCCAGCAGTTGTGCATTAGTTGGAGATCCTGCAAGTCTCTTTACAACAGTGGCATAATGCTCTGCCCTCTGTTTGTACATATTGCGAGCTTGCTCCATTTTATCCAGTCTTCCAACCAAGATATCCAATGTCACTTGCGCATCTGCTTTTGCACTTTCATTGGTAACCTTGCCAAGCTGGACTCTTGTTACCGTGTAGTCCTCCATATTGACATCTTCTTCTCGCGGTGTTATGCCAATCTCCGCATACTTGTGGCCAGTCTTGTCAACGTTTAGCCTTGAGTATACTTTTGCCTTTTTCTTCCCTTTAGCCTTTGGTGGGACTATCTCTTCGAGGTCGAGCTCCTCTGGAGAAATCATTTGTTTCTTCTGCTTCGATACTTGAGATATCAGCCAATGGAGAAGGAAGGAGGTGTGAACTTCTGGATTCACTGTCAACTTAGTCGTCATTGTCACTTCTGAAGTCATTGTCACCTCTGAAGTTACCATGGGTATCGTGACAATAGGAGAAGTGTCTGTCATCATTGCTCCTGTAGACTGCACATTGAGTTGATCACGCATTGACTCATTCATGAAACGATTGAATTCATTTTCAGAAGTGATATCATACGTCGGTGAAGACAGGCTAGGAATGGATGATGGAGGACTTGACAGTATATCAACCGTATGAATGCTTGTCACCGAGGGAGTATCAAGCGGGGTTGATGCTGCAGGAATAGTGGATATGTCTACTGCAGGAATGTATGTGGTAGGAATGAGTGATGAGGGAACAGGAGGTGGAGGAGTACTTGAATTTGGAGGGGTATGAGGAACACTGGAAATCGCAGGCGACGACGTTTTGGGAATTTCCTCAACTACATTCTCGGGTGGAGACATAGTTCTTTCTTGATCATGCCTGGGTTCCTGTTGATCACCCTCTTGTCTCTCCAATTCTGGTTCACCTTCGGAATCACCTTTAGAATCTTGTTCAGACTCTTGCTCGCTTTTAGAAACTTCTTCTGCATCGGAGTCTGGTTCTGCTGAGTCTTCATCTTCAGCAAATTGGTCACTGGAAGTACCTTCTTCATTGGAATCTATCTCCTTTGGAACAACCTTTTTACCTTTAGAGCGAGATGGATCGGATTCCGTGGTTTCTCCTTCTGGGACGAATTGGGTATCTTTCTTGCCAACAGTAAACTTGATTCTGGGACCTCTTCGTGAAGAATTGGGAACAACCGTTGATTTATTTTTCATGCGGAGTTCTTGCTGTCGGCGAGCTTCGGCTTCAGATTCTTCTCCTTCCGAATTTGTTCTGAAACTTTTCATTTCAAAACCATGCTTATGTAACCATTCTGCAGTATTGGATAGGATTGGCGCCAATCTCTCTCTCATGCTAGTACTTTCTTTCCTAGACCATTGAATTGCAGGGAACGGCCTTTTAGAAACCTCTTGTTCATCATAGACAACATTCCATGATATCGCCAGGATCTGTAAAATCCTCTGGTAGGTCAGCAATATGAGGTCTTTGATCTGGCTGCACGGTCAACCTACAATAATCCATTTTGCGAATGGCTTCTTCATCTCTGCAATCAGCCTAGATGTCTTCAAAATGGTACTTGTGATGATGACCCTTTTGTAATTGCCTTCTGACATTCCGGTAATCAAAATCAAACCTGTAGGTCTTGATTGTCATGATTTGCATCTCAGCATAAACAGATTTGGCTTTCTGCAGTTGGGATAGTATATCTGCCAATTGTCAGTGGGAACTTGAATCCACGCTTGTGATTATTTCTTCGTTCTTTATGCACTGAAATCAGCTATCTGCACATCTCCATGAGAACCCACTTGTCCGAAGGATATCGTGGCAACATGTAAGGGCAGCCAGTGTAGCACCCTACTCTCAAATAAGTAAATGTTGGGAATTGCAGAAATAAGCATCCAATTTTACTTACTGCCTTATAGGCCTCATCAGATACCCTTCTCCTCTCGAGAGTTGGATCAAAATTTAAAAGCAAAGGTGTGAAGAAAGCATCAATAACCCGCCTGAAATGATGGAAGCTTTCCTTCAATTCCAGTTGATAGAAGAATTTATACACAGGTACCAGCATCCGATTCCCTTTTGTGGATAGACTTGGAAATTGCCTCATTATAGCTGCTGCATACACCAGGTAAGAAGTCATATAGAATTTTAATGTAGAAGGTGCATTGATCAGTTGCTCATGTATTTCATCACTAATCTATTTTCCCTAGTCAATGTGAACTTTTTGTCTTCTTATAATCCTAATGTATTCATACATCCAATCATGAAAAGTGGATGATTCAGGCAAGCCCTTCACTTTGCTTAAAAATGTGATCATATCTTTGACATCATCTTTGAAATCACTTCGCAGGAGTCCCTTTGGCCATTTGGAAATAGTTTGTCTAGGCTTCTTCAACCATTGGCTATTTATTAGGTTTTTAGCCTTGTTGGGATTAGCGTCAAAGATTTCTTGTGCTTTTTGTATAGAGATGTCAATGTACTTCTCCATTTGAGGAACTTTAAACACAATATCAAAGAAATCAGGGTCAAGTCTTAAAATCTCGTGCCCAGAAGAATCAATAACACTCCTGCTTTCCCTGATGTAGTGGGATGCCACTTGAAGGACAAATTCCGTATTGTGTGCAGCAATAGGGAACATAGCTACCAAATGCAGGTTACTGTGTACAATTGCTCTCATCGGATCAGGAAGAGGCTTCTTCTCAGTTTGCTCTCCAAAATCAACCAAGTCTTGATGGCCAACCTCTGTGTCTTTTATTTCTTCCACCTTGGAGACCACTAGAGTTGGCGGATAGATACCTTGATATTTATATTTCATTTTGCCTTTTGCTTTTGAAGAAGACGGAGGTTTTCTGGCACTCATTTGAGAGCAACTGAATCTTTGATCAATCAACTTTGAGGATCTTGAAAAGAGACTGCAAGATGTGGAGTCAGAACAAATGTTAGTCGTTAAACAGCATGGGAATGCGTGAGGTGAGCAACGACGATGAGCAAGCGTGGAGCAGATGACAAGGCATGCAAAACGATGCACAAAGTGGAAGGAGCG
The DNA here is from genome assembly GCA_007258455.2 of Sequoia sempervirens. Taxonomy (NCBI): domain Eukaryota; kingdom Viridiplantae; phylum Streptophyta; class Pinopsida; order Cupressales; family Cupressaceae; genus Sequoia; species Sequoia sempervirens. Next base: position 14,655 of record VDFB02183698.1, read on the forward strand.
AGGTTCAGGACGAAACTGGCTAGTTTGAAGTGTTTCAGGGAAAAATTGTGAAAAGTGTAAGGGCGCCCTTGCATTTTGAAGAAACTAACTTTGGTGCAGGGGCGCTGAAAAACAACGCTTCTGCACTTAAAGTGTTAGGAAAAAAATGCATTATGTCAGGGCGCACTTTTTTGGTGCCTCTGCACTTGGGAGTTTGAAACATTAGGAAATATGTTAGGGCGCTGAATTTCAGCGCCATGACACTTTTCACTGTGAAGTTGGCAATTGATATGGCGCTGCAATTGAGCGCTTCAGCATTTGGGAAGAACAATGAAAACATAATATAATGATTTCTGAGAACAACGCTTTGGCAATTTGGAAGTATTGAAAGGATTAAAATCAACACTTGAGAACACATATTGAAGTGCATTAGATCTTTGTTTTACCGCCATGGTTTTTATGAAAAGCTAGTGCAATCTTACTCACAAAACATGAGTTTCTTTCATTGTCATTTCAAAATATTGACAAAGCATCATGTGAGGAGATTAAAACGCGCGGGTAAGATCAACCAAAGCAAAAGAAAAGAAAACGAGTATATGCAAGAAAGCCACACCTAACACAAACAATGGAACAACATCTGCGTGTTTAGCCAATGGGGAATGGAAGAACGCGATTAGGGTAAGAAAGGAATGCCCACTCGTATAGACAGAAAGGAAAGAAAGAAAAAACGTGGGTTTATTTAAAAATGCGTTTACAGATCACAAAACATTTATCAAACAAACATCAAGTGTGAAGGAAAGAAAGGAAAGGAGAAAAGAACGACATACCTGAACCAAAACTTGTCTGTATAAAAACACGTTTTTGGAGGAGGTAGATGCGTGCCCAGCAAAGAGGAATGAAGTTGAAGATCACAAACAATGAAAATGAAACAATAAAATCACTTTTAAGTGAATGGGAAACACAAAAACCTAACTCAAGTCGCCCAATTAATTGAGGCATAAAAAGTGGCACGATAAGCGAAAAATGTAAAAGACATGAAGAAGTGTGCCTGAGCCAAAAATTGGCTAAGTCTGACAACGATGTGTAAGAGCTCACTTTTTCAGTGCTTCTGCACATTTTGGCAAATCACTTTCATGCAGGGGCGCTGATTTTTGGCGCCCCTGCACTTTCAACACTTAGCCCATTTTTGGCTTGTGAGCAGGAGCGCACTTTTTCAGTGCAACTGCATATTTCACAATTTAACTATGAACAGTGAGACTTCGCAAAGGAGCTCGTTTCAAAGGTCTTCGCAAGGCGAACATAGGGGGATGCTCAAACTGACTGTTTGAGGCTTTGGAACGCATTTCGAGGTTGCTTGAAAATCACCTCGTTTTGCGTGCTTAAACTTCACGAACCTAGGAAACAGACAAGTTTCGTAAGGGGGTTATCCGTGGAATGAGCGCTGCTAGATTCCATGATAACACAAAGAATCAACTATCAATTATATATTTTAAAACAAAACAAAATAAGAATGACCTAGCTGCATGAAATGGAATGTTGCAATAAAACCAAAAATCTCCAATTGCAGCTTTGGCTGCATCATGTTTATCCTTATTCCAACCCATGCTCTCAAGAGACGGTTGGGAACCCGGAGTAGTGCATGGCAAAATATATGAATCTAGCTTAGATGCATAAACTCTAGGCCCAATGCTAATGCTACCATTGCCATTTCCACTACCACTACTAACAATCAAAGGTGGAGCCCGTGGAGGAATTGGAGGCATGGAAGAACCCAAATCTCCAACTCCACACATGGCTGCCATCTCCTCTCTTTGCATCTTTTTTAACTCTTTTTTTTCGCTCAATGGTTTCTAGTTGCACTTGCACTTCATGCATTACCTCAGGAGGGACGTTTATGCAAGGATTAGCATCTTGGCTCAGTATACATGCAAGGTGGTATTTCAATCTGTTAATGCCTCCCCCGTGCATAGTTGCTTTGCAATGAAATCATGTTACTTATCCTTTTTTGGCCCAGGGGTAATAATGGCATGTTTCCAACAAGGGTCCTTTCTATTTTGAGACATTGTGAATGTGATAGAGACAATTTATAGATATAAACAATGCTGCAATAACACATAAATTAAAAAAATTAACATTCAAAGTTTATACTTTATAATTAAACTAAAAAACCTAGGGTTTGCAACTATAAAACTTTTTTTCTTTTACAAGAAAGCCTAGGGTTTGTTCAACAAAAACTTGAACACACTTAGGGTTTGTAACTTGTTCTTTGTTTCACTAAAACAAAATAGAAAAGAAAAGAAGAAAGAAGAGAAATAAAGTTTTGGTTAAAAAAAACAAAAAAAAAACCTTCAAAACTGAAACATACCTCTTAAATCTTCTTTGAAATCTATGGAAATCTCTTTCCAATCCCTTGTTGACTCCTCTAGATGCAACAAAATCACCTACGAACCTGCTCAAATGTGATTTAACAACCGTTTTGTGCTCAATCTACTTGCTGGTTTTCCTTCAATGCATATGCATTTTGGCTCTCTTCTCTCTTTTTTCTCTCTTCCTTGGCTTGAAAATGAAATGAAGTGCCTTTTGGAAGAATAGAGGCAAGCATAAAGGCAAAAAGAAAAAAGAAAAGCTTAAAAAATGTGTTTTTTGCATCTTAAGTTTCACCCACATCCAGCGGCGAGTTTGGGGGCATAGGACTTCACCCGGTTAAAGGGGAATTTGGCGAGTCGCGCTATACTAAATTGAGTCGGTGATACCAGGTTCTCGAGTTTAAGCTGATGCAGCTGAGCCTCATGGGACGCGACTTCGCCCAAGTGAATCGAGTTGCAGGCGAGTCTTTGTAACGCATTGGTTTTGGACACCCATAAAGGGGGTCATTGTGAGCCATTACAATTCTTGAGGTACAGATGTTCAATCAAGTCTGAGACTTATACATTAGCAATTGCATGAAATATTCAGAATGACCACAAATTTTTTTTAGTTTTCGAGATTTACAAAATTACAAGCGTGCACCGTTAAAGGTTAGAGGAGAAAACTAAGCGTGCAAAGAGAAAAGCAACTCTAAACGAGAATGCGTCGCCGATGATGGCGAGCATTGGTCAGAGGATCCTTCCTATTCTAAATGCAGGAAAGAACTCAACGTCAAGTATGTGCTACCCAATCCAAATGCGGAGTGAGGGGCGACCATATGACGGAGTGAATACAAAAGCAATGCTTGAAAGGAACTACTGAAAGTTGAAACACTCAACACCCAGAATGTGCTTGCTGACCCAGGGTGGGTAAGTAGCGACCATAGGGCGGAGATGGATTACATACAATATCAAATGCTGAAAGAGAAAAGAACATTACAATCTGATAAGCAAGAACTTAAATGGCTGCCAGTACTACTGCCAGCATACAATTTGAAAGATGACAACTTGCTATCAATTATAAATCAGCGTATGTGTAATTGCAACAATATTAGTAATCCCTTTGCTGAGAAATGAAACTTAAATGGAGATAGTATTTGACAGATCCAACCTTGTCCAAGCTTAGCAAATCCTCAATGAAGTCTCCACAACGCTGGAAGAATTCTCACCACCATCCGATGGAGAAGTTGCAGATTTCTGCCCACTGTATATCAGACCTGCACCTTATAGTGAATAACCAGCAACATATAGAACTCTTGTATTGCTCGGAACTCCCTTAATACTTATTCAAACAACCTGGGACTGAATGCAAAACCTACATATGATGGAGGCACTCAAACCCAAACCAAATAACAGACCTAAAATGCAAGGATTATTTAATGCACGAATTTCAAGAGAACTGAAAAGTACGGCCCAACCAGGAAGGGCGATTTCTTTATTAAAAATTCAGATCTGCTTCAAAAAATCTATAAACTTGCATACAGTGGCGCCTAGCCTAGAAGGATAGAAAGGAACAATACCCACAATGGATTTTTTTGTCTTTTTGGATTTATAAGTAAAACATCAAATCTGCTAAGCTAAAATGCTGAAAACAGAAATCTCTAAATATGCCAAATCTGATCCTAAAAGGAAGAATGCTGATTACAATGCACGAACTTCAAAAGTACTCACAAACTAGACTAATTCACCACTAGGTGTTGTCTTGCAAACACGAAGCGATGCCCAAGCTAGGAGGCCTTCATTCCTCGAAGCAGTTCCAGAGCCAATCCGGCAGCATAACAGTATAGTCGACAAAAGATCCCCAAAATGATGCACAAGACTCCTTTTTATAAGTTTCGTTTGACTTCACGAAACCCTAAAATCTGCTTTTAGGTCAAAACCCCTAATCTCCTCAAGAAGGCGTACTTTCTCTTCAAGGCTTAAGATTTGACATTTTAATTAAATATCAACTTTGAAACATGCGCCCCTCATAACCTTGCTTTGACTTAGGAAATAATTAAAATCATCTCTTAATGAGGGCGCCACCCTTAAAGACCCACTTTTTAAAAACAACATTAAGTCATTAAGTCTAAGCCAAGGGGTCAACGTTAAAATATAACATTTAAACGTGACCTTTTTAATTAAATGACTTAACTTATCCTTCTGAATGTGCCCTGAAGCCAAAACTGAGCAAGACATCACGATCCATAAACGGGAAGTCAGAAATTTTGAACTCAAGCTGGGAAAGATGCCAAAAATAGAATTTACTAAAATATTAAATTCCAAAAGTCTTTCTGAATCTTGAGAGATGATCATACCCTTTGAAGCTCTCTGAGAAAACCAGGAAAGAATCATTGAATCCTCCATCTCTGAGCAATGACCTCAAAAATAGGAAACCCTAATTTTATCTTCCGACTAGCCTTCGGGTTTCCAGAAAAAAGGCCAACGGTCACATGAATGATCAGGTTTGAGACGGGGAAATTACAGTCCGCCCTCCCCAAGATTGCTTGTCCTCAAGCAATCGCAAACTAGGATGCTGCAATATCTCATCACTTTCCCAAGTTGCATCCTCCATAGGCAGGTTCTTCCACTTTACCAAACATTCTCTGATAGTTCTATTCCTCAAAGAACGTTCTCTGACATCTAGTATCTCCTCTGGAACTAGAACCAACTATCCCTCTTCATCCAACGGTGGCAACTGTGAAGAAGCAATCACATTGTGTCCAAGTGCCTTCTTGAGGCGAGACACGTGGAAGACGTTATGCACTCACCCCGCTGCTCTGTAGTGTTAGGCGTTTAAATTAGCACCTAAGATACGTGTTTGAAGCGAGACCTGACTATGCCTGGAATAAAGCGCTCTTCAAATTAGGAGGGGCTCCCTCTTGGCGATGGTGTTCAAGAAAGTAAGCTAAAACTAAGTTGCCTATCTTTTTGATGGAAACCTTAGAGCACAAGGTTTATAAAACACAAACGCCGCAGCTGAGATTTTCTGAGTTAAGAATTTCAACTACGACTAACTTAAGCTAGAGGCGTTTCTAACTTCTCAAGTAATATGCAGAGCAAGAGAAATTAGAAATGGACAAGGATGATTCTCTGACAAAGTGCTTCAATAAACTCTTTTCCAACAAACATCTACACACTTCAATATAAGCTGAAATCGAGATCATAAAAGCATAACACAAATAACGGAAATCTGAGATTTTGGATCAAGGCAAAGGAATCATGAAGTTTTATTACTCTTGAAACCTAGAACCAAGCTCACTTCTAACGTGCCTAGAACAGAAATTGCGGCTAAAGGGCTTGCAATCTTGCTCTTACACAATAGAAACTGACAATCCCGCACTAACTCCTTGTTGGCTAAAGGGGCTCAACAATTTGCTTATGCAGCACAATTGGTAGGCCGAGATAACAACTTGTTTGCATCTGGAATTTCGCCAATTTGCTAACTTACCACAATAGCAGCTAAAAACTAAATGGGCAAAGTATTATTTATAAAGTAAGGTAGGGAACCTAAAATCTCCTTGCTTTCTGATCTAGGGCTTGCTTTCGACAAGAAGCAAAGCTTTATACTAATTCTAGAAGATAAAGAGCCACAAATGAGGAAAAAGCGGGAAGCGCTCCAACTACTACATCTTATCTTCTTTCTATCCTCAAAGAATGGATAAGGATCATTCCAATAATAGAAAGAAAGCGGGAAAGAAAGCTTCTAGAAGAAAGCTACTTTAAAGCTCGATCTCATCCGCTAGAAAATTGGAAATTGTGTCCCGGTTCGGTGCATCTATGCCAACTAAAGCAATATTCTGATTCTCCAAGATCTCTTCGCCTTTTGTGATCAAACCTAGAGGATCTTTCACTTCTTCAGTTGCTTTATGAGTTTTGTTCTTGAAAAACATCGCTGCCCCAAAAGATGACTCACAAATTTGATAACTTGGCGGCTCTGCAACTTTATGTTTCTGACACCTCTCTTGATTTCCAACAGAAGAGTATTGAAAAACTCTTTCCCGATACCTTTCCTTTTTCTCATATCACACCTCCTCGTGTTCTTCAGCTGAGATGATGAAGTTTTGATATAGTGCTGATTTGGTCTTAAACTCGAGGGGAGTGTACTCCATAATGAAAACCTTGAAGAATGACTGCAAACTCGCCTATGTTCAGACAAGCTTTGAGCAACCTATTTTAGAATGCTGGTTTTTTAGTCTTCAAGCGGACAAATTTTGGAAATTTTCTGGGATATAGGTTTTTGCTCTCGAATTTCGTTACAATACAACCCGGATCGTCCGTTTTTGAAAATCTTGAATTTAGGTAAAGCGTAAACCCTAATTTCTTCAATTTTTCACACGAAAAAGCTGCTTTAGGTTTTTGTTCAGAATACAATTAGAAATGGACCCAGTTGATCAGATTTGAAAAAAACACTGATGGCTGATCGAAAAAGCAGCCAATCCTAGAATTTGAAATTTTCTTGAAAACGCTGTGATATGGGTTTTCTTCAGAAGACTGTTTAGAGAGGACCCAGATGATCAAAAATTGGAAACCCTGATGATTTCACTGACATGCAACTAAAAAGCAGCTGCTGCAACTTGATGAAAGTTTCTTGAAAAATTCTTCAGAAGAACGAGTTGAGCAGACCCAGAAGGCTGAAAATTGAAATCTTTGATCTTCTCCTTCAAAAGTTTGATCTTCTGGATGAAAAAGCTTGAAAAAGCAAGGGTTTATGTTGCTGGTCTGAAAAATATGATCAAAAACCAGCAAGCTACGTTCTTGAATCTTGAAAAATTTCTTCAAACTTGCTGCTCCAACTTTCTCCCTTGAAGGCTACCTGCAAAATAATGAAAATAACATAAAAGAAAGATGTTAAATAGACTTAGGGTTTTGTCTTTCTTTTGCTTTCTTTTCAAAACCCTAAAATCTTTGTTCAATGTATTTGGATGCCATCTTCCCTCACTTTGCAATTTTGAAACCTTTTGAAAATCTTGAAATTTTCTCTAAGGCATGAGAAGTTGGGCGCCCTTCTTCACCAGGGGCGCCCACTTTATCCAGTGTTAGCCAAAATTTTGGCATTTTCAACTTTTCTTCATTTTGACATGCTACTTCGCCTCTGATTTCCCGTTGATAGATTGACTTGACAGATGAGCTGAGTGATTCACGGCGGAGCTTGACTGAAACTGAGAAGGATGTTCTGGAGGCACCTCCGGCTAAAAACTTGATTTTGACCTTTGAATTCATGGGAGGCTTTTCCTTCGAGGGGCTCCGAACTTTTACAGTGTTAGCCATTTTTATGATTTCTAAGTTCTTCCTTCTCCCTTTGATCTTCTGACGAATCCTCGATTCCGGGAGCAACACTGATCCGACTGACTGTCTGAATGGTTCGTGGGATAGCCAGACTGATTTTGGTGAGGCCTTCTTGGATGCTACTTTTGCAAAATCCATCATTATGAGCTTCAAAAGTTTGGGCGCCCTTCCTCAACAGGGGCGCCCACTTCTACCAGACTTAGAAATTTTTTCAATTTATTCATGTCTTTCACTTCTGCAGATGACCTTGTTGAATCCGGAGTTTCGGGTGTCAGTTTGATGAATGGTTGGGCTCGTTGCGAAGCTGAGAAAACTTCAGGAGGGGTCTTCTGGAAACACTTTTGCCGAAAAGTAGATTTCAGGTCCTCAAAAGCTTGGGCGCCCCTGGCAAGTTGGGGCGCCCATTTCATCCATACTTAGTCAAATTTTCACTTTCATGTGTTTGCTTCAGAACTTTGAAATTCAACTCTTGTTGGACCCTCCGTTCGGCTCCTCGTATCTTGCGACTGCGAGCTCCGATAGGCGTGCTGGACATCTCGTTTGAAAGCTGGATCAACTGCAAAGAGATCACGTTAGACACACGTCTGCAAGTTCATTCATTTGGGCCTTTGAAAACTTGGGCGCCCCAACTCACCAGGGGCGCCCAAAATCTCAACACTTAGTCAAATTTTGTCATTTTCAACTTTTCCTCGTTCTGACTTCAGTGCGGATCTCCCCTGTTCGTCGCTGAATTCCGAATGACTGAGTAATCTGATAACTACACCGCTGAATTCATTGCAAAGCTGACAGAGAACTGAGCAACATTGACTGGAGGCACAAACCCTAATTCTGACATTTGGTGCCCTAAAAAGATGGGCGCCTTTCTTCAACAGGGGCGCCCAAACCCAGCAGTGTTAGAAAATTTTCATGAATTTCCAGTTTTCTTTCTCGTTCTTCGTGCATGTTCATCATTTCATCTTCTGTCGAAAGCTTAAATGCTGAAATTGACGCCTGGCAATCGGATGACCTCCATTGATGACCTCGGAGCTCCAGATATGCTTCTGAAAAAGCAGAATAGACCCAGTACGGAAAAATTGACTATTTTGAGATTCTGACTGCACCAGCCTGATATGGACGTATTTTGAGCCAATCAAAATCAGTTTGGACCCTGGCGAACAAACTTTCTATTTTTAGAAATTTTCTATTTTTTAGAAAATTTTGCGGTATCCATTTCAAGAAACCTAGAAAAACCGAGCGTTACTAATTTTTAGAAATTTCTAAAAGCCTTGATTTTCTAAAATTTAGGGATGAAAAGCTGAGATCACCGGGTTTTGCTTAGGTTAAGTTAACTCTTAGCGGACCGGATGTTCGAGAAATTGAAACTTTTGCGTTTTAACCCCTCATGCAAGACATGCACACCCGAATTTTGACCTTTTTGACTGTTTTGACAAGACTTTTGCACATTTCTTCAAAATGTCTAAGTGTAACAAAAATTTTAATTTTGGGGTACAACATTGGCTCTGTTTGGGGACCATGGCGGATACTTACGGCATAGGAGAACCATAGAATCTCTGGAGTTTTAAGCATAGATCAGTGCCTTATCCATTGGGTATCGGAGTCAGCATCATTTCCTAATCACCTATTTGCAAGACTTTCCTTAATCACCTATAACTGGACTTCCTAAAAGAACCTAATAGTTGGACTTCCCTATAAATCACCTAAAACAAGACCCTTAATCACCTAAAACACGACGAAACTGTTACGGAAAGGGGAAACACAACATAACGAACACATCACGAAAAGGGGAAACACATCACGAAAAACAAAAAATAATTTACAAAGATTTACTCCACCTCTGAAAGATGTCCTTTCTGCCTGAAAGGCTTTACTTCTCTTCTCTTTGGTATCGCAGGAGACAAATCTTCAGGGATGAAGATTCTCATATCTTCATACGTCCAGCCAAACGCACCTTGACAAAAGTCAGCATATGGTGTAAGGAAGGAGGCAGGTACCACTGAGTCACCAACTTTGTTGTCATTCATCTTCGGGATCTCTCCGTTGTCAATCTTTGGGATGTTTCTACCATTGAACTCTAGGATGTCTCTATCGTCGAACTCTTCAAACCAATCGATCGCATTCCACACCCGATTTCTATAATGTCGTAGATGATCCTTTCTGACCTGGAAATATCCTTTGATTGGCTCATCGATCAGCTCCATATCCCCTTTAACACATAGGAGTTCAATTCCTATGTCTTTGGCATTTTTGAGGCCTAACAAAAGCGCCTCTTTTTCAGCTTCAGTAAACTCCAATTGCAAGCCATATGACAATGGGTACAATTGTTCTTTAGGGGAGATGATCACTTCCCCTGCTCTTGATTTTGTATTAGAACAACCCTCATCAAACTGTATTGTCCATAAATTTGCATCCTCTGTCGGTCTCTTTTCTGGACTAGCAACATTTTGGTCTTCAGTTTCTACCTCCGATAGCGTCACATAATTACCGAGACCTGCTGCTTGATGAAGGGTTTGGGATGGCGGGTTTGGGATTTTCACCACCATGAACTGGGATTTGGGTTCAGGTTCTATCTTGATTCTGCCTTGCTCCATAGGAATAGTTGCAGACGACCAATCTAACTGCATTGCACCACCAAGATCTCTGCAAAAGCTCCGGCTCAACAACATCCCGTAGCTAGGTGGAATGTCAGCCACTAGGATATTCATCACAATTCTTTTCTTTGGACATGCCACCAACTTTACTTGAGTGTTCTTCATTTGTCCGACCAACGGTACCGACTCAGACTGGAGCGAATAACACTCGTTCTGAGTTTCTGTGCACGAGAGTCCCAATGCTTTCATCACTTGTAGAGGCATTACGTTGTCTGAGGCTCCTGAGTCAATGATACAATTGCTCAATTTAAACCCTCCTATATACAAAGATATAAAGAAAGGTTTGGGCTTTTCTTTCACTGGAATAGATGACTCGAGCAATGTAGGCTGAATTGAAGCTTCTTTCTTTGCATGTTGTATTATTCTGTCCAGCTGCTCAGGATGATCACGAAGATATTCCAGCTGAGAAATCTGCACCGTGTTCTTCATCAAGGCATCTACAATGTCAAACTTGGTTGGAGATGGGTCTTGAGCAACCGCTTTAGCATTCTCTTGTTCTCTAGCTCTCCTCCTCTCTTCTTCTTTTTGCGTTTGCAATCTCTCTTCTTCTTCTTTCTGTGCTTGCAAGTGCAAAGCACCTGTAAATGTAGGAAAAGAGCGTCTTCCATGATTTGCTGCAAGAGAGCGGTGGCAGAGGTATTCTTTTTCTTCAATAACGGGTTCAAAACATCCCGCTGCGGAGTCGCCATCGAAGTTGTCCGTTTGTGGTGAGACAACATTCGAACTTGATGTTGGGACGAAACTGGAACTAGGTGCAGCATCAACATATCCCATAATCTGATTCATTCTTAAGTTCTCAGGACATGTAGAACCGGCATGTTCGTCGGTATCATGAAAGGAGCAAAATACTGCTTGTGGTGCAGCTTCAACTTTTTGTCTTGTTGGAGGTGTTGGCAACTGCGGCTTGTAACTATTGTAAGGCTGAAAATCATTTCTCCTCGGTTGATACAGTTGCTGAGGTTGATACTGTTGTTGCAGTTGATATTGTGGTGGTGGTAGTGCAAGCTCCTCATTGGCTACCTTCTGTAGCAGTGGATCTGCAGAACTTTGAACTAGAGGCCTGATTGAATCCTTCTTCATTATGCCAGAAGTGATCATATTATCTTCCAGCTCAATGGCGTGTCTTTGTGCATCTGTCAATTCTGTTTCTTTTGCCGTCTTCAACAAGAAGGCTATTTCTGATGGAAGAGCATTTATGAAGCAACTCATCAGAATCTCCGGTGATGGATTAAGTGTAGAAGAAATCCGCGTAACAAGACGATTAAATCTTGCTACAAACTCCCTCATAGGCTCGTTGCTCTCCATCTTTGAATTTGCAAGTTGGGAAAACAATAGATGACTGTCTTCAGCGGGCTTGAATCTCGCCAAGAATTTCTCGATCATAGTCGCCCAGCTTGTGATAATACCCGGCTCTAAGTGACTGAACCAATCAGCAGCATTTTCAATAAGAGTCTCCACAAAGAGACGCACTGCGATGTCTTCATGTTCCACGTGCAAGATGGCACAGGCCGTTGAGAAGGCTGAAAGATGATCATCAGGGTGTTGGGTTCCGTCGCCATGAAACCGTGGAAAGTGCTTCCTCGACCCCTTAGGCAATTCATGATGTTCCTGCAAAGCCAAAGGTCCAATGATGTTACCCCAAGGTAATGGGGGTGGACGTCTCATGTTCCTTCCAGCATTATTGTTGTTATCACCCATTGCTTCTGCTGAATCAAGCAATAGGGTGCCAGATAGTCATACCCGTGACATAAAGCCTAAGCTTTCTTTGTTGTTTTATGCCTCGTGCCCCACGGTGGGCGCCAGAAAACTGTTGGCGTTTAAATTCGCACCTCTGGAATGCGGATTTGAAAACGGACAGCTATGCACAGATAAACTGCTCTTCAAATTAGGAGGGGAAGCTCCCTCTTGCTGATGGTGTTTGAAAGAAAGTAAACTAAAACTAAGTTGCCTATCTTTTGATCAGCTTAGAGCACAAGGTTTTTTAAACACAAACGCCGCAGCTGAGATTTTACGGTTAAAATTTCCTTCGATTAGCAAAGCTAGAGGCGTTTCCTAACTACTCCAAGTAATACAGCGAGCAAGAGAAATTAGAAATGGACAAGGATGGTTCTCTGACAAAGTGCTTCAATAAACTCTTTTCCAACAAACATCTACACACTTCAATATAAGCTGAAATCGAGATCATAAAAGCATAACACAAATAACGGAAATCTGAGATTTTGGACCAAGGCAAAGGAGGCGCATGATTTTATTACTCAAACTTCTAGAACAAAGCTCACTTCTAACATGCCTAGAACAAGAAATTGCAGCTAAAGAGGCTTGCAATCTTGCTCTTACACAATAAAAAACAGCAATCACACTAACTCCTTGTTGGCTAAAGAGGCTCAACAATTTGCAATCACAACACAATTGGTGGCCGAATAACAACGCTTAATCTGGTGCATGATTTGCTAACCTAATGCCGCTAAAGAAACTAAATGAGCAAAGGCTCTTGTTTATAGAGTAGCAGAGGAGTAGGGAACCCTAAAATCTGCTTGCTTTCACAATCTAGGGCTTGCTCAGCAAGCAAACTTTATTACTAAATCTAGAAAGATCCAACCACAAGCAAGAAAAAGGAAGCGCCAACTACTACATCTTATCTTCTTTCTATCCTCAAAGAATGGATAAGGATCATTCCAATAATAGAAAGAAAGCGGGAAAGAAAGCTTCTAGAAGAAAGCTACTTTAAAGCTCGATCTCATCCGCTAGAAAATTGGAAATTGTGTCCCGGTTCGGTGCATCTATGCCAACTAAAGCAATATTCTGATTCTCCAAGATCTCTTCGCCTTTTGTGATCAAACCTAGAGGATCTTTCACTTCTTCAGTTGCTTTATGAGTTTTGTTCTTGAAAAACATCGCTGCCCCAAAAGATGACTCACAAATTTGATAACTTGGCGGCTCTGCAACTTTATGTTTCTGACACCTCTCTTGATTTCCAACAAAAGAGTATTGCAACACTCTTTTCCGATACCTTTCCTTTTTCTCATATCACACCTTGTCTCGTTCTTCAGCTGAGATGATGAAGTTTTGACATAATGCTGATTTGGTCTCAAACTCGAGGGGAGTGTACTCCATATTGAAAACCTTGAAGAATGACTGTAAACTCGCCTATGTTCAGACAAGTCTTGAGCAACTTTCTATTTTTAGAATCTTTGGTTTAGATCTTCAAGCGGACAAATTTGGAAATTTTTTCTGAGATATGGGTTTTGCTTTCGATTCGTTACAATACAAGCTGAGATCGTCAGTTTTTGAAATCTTGAATTTGAAGCGACAAACCCTAATTTCTTCAATTTTCACGAAAAGGCGCTTTTGGAACATTCGAATACAATTAGAAATGGGCCCAGTTGATCAGATTTGAAAACAACGATGGCTGATGAAAAAAGCAGCCAACCCTAGGTTTAAATTTTCTTGAAAAAGGCGTGATATGGGGTTTCTTCGAGGCCCGATTAGAGAGGACCCAGATGATCAAAAATTGGAAACCCTGATGATTTCACTGACATGCAACTAAAAAGCAGCTGCTGCAACTTGATGAAAGTTTCTTGAAAAATTCTTCAGAAGAACAAGTTGAGCAGACCCAGAAGGCTGAAAATTGAAATCTTTGATCTTCTCCTTCAAAAAGTTTGATCTTAGGATGAAAAAACTGAAAAAGCAGGGTTTATGTTGCCTGGTCTAGAAAAGTATGATGAAAAACCAGCAAGCTACATTCTTGAATCTTGAAAAACTTCTTCATACTTGCTGCTCCAACTTTCTCCCTTGAAGGCTACCTGCAAAAATAATGAAAATAACATAAAAGAAAGATGTTAAATAGACTTAGGGTTTTGTCTTTCTTTTGCTTTCTTTTGCTTTTATTTCAAAGCCCTAAAATCTCTGTTCAATGTATTTGGATGCCATCTTCCCTCACTTTGCAATTTTGAAACCTTTTGAAAATCTTGAAATTTTCTCTAAGGCATGAGAAGTTGGGCGCCCTTCTTCACCAGGGGCGCCCACTTTATCCAGTGTTAGCCAAAATTTTGGCATTTTCAACTTTTCTTCATTTTGACATGCTACTTCGCCTCTGATTTCCCGTTGATAGATTGACTTGACAGATGAGCTGAGTGATTCACGGCGGAGCTTGACTGAAACTGAGAAGGATGTTCTGGAGGCACCTCCGGCTAAAAACTTGATTTTGACCTTTGAATTCATGGGAGGCTTTTCCTTCGAGGGGCTCCGAACTTTTACAGTGTTAGCCATTTTTATGATTTCTAAGTTCTTCCTTCTCCCTTTGATCTTCTGACGAATCCTCGATTCCGGGAGCAACACTGATCCGACTGACTGTCTGAATGGTTCGTGGGATAGCCAGACTGATTTTGGTGAGGCCTTCTTGGATGCTACTTTTGCAAAATCCATCATTATGAGCTTCAAAAGTTTGGGCGCCCTTCCTCAACTGGGGCGCCCACTTCTACCAGACTTAGAAATTTTTTCAATTTATTCATGTCTTTCACTCCTGCAGATGACCTTGTTGAATCCGGAGTTTCGGGTGTCAGTTTGATGAATGGTTGGGCTCGTTGCGAAACTGAGAAAACTTCAGGAGGGGTCTTCTGGAAACACTTTTTCCGAAAAGTAGATTTCAGGTCCTCAAAAGCTTGGGCGCCCCTGGCAAGTTGGGGCGCCCATTTCATCCATACTTAGTCAAATTTTCACTTTCATGTGTTTGCTTCAGAACTTTGAAATTCAACTCTTGTTGGACCCTCCGTTCGGCTCCTCGTATCTTGCGACTGCGAGCTCCGATAGGCGTGCTGGACATCTCGTTTGAAAGCTGGATCAACTGCAAAGAGATCACGTTAGACACACGTCTGCAAGTTCATTCATTTGGGCCTTTGAAAACTTGGGCGCCCCAACTCACCAGGGGCGCCCAAAATCTCAACACTTAGTCAAATTTTGTCATTTTCAACTTTTCCTCGTTAGAGCTTGGTCACGGTTCCTGTTAAAATTGATTCCGGATGGCCCGAGTAATCCACGATAACTACTGCGGCTGAATTAAGATTCTGCGAGAAGCTCACGGGCCCGAACAACATTAGTACGGAAGCATAGGCCTAATTAGGCATTTGGTGCCTAAAAGATGCTGCAATAGAGCCCAAACTTGCGGTGTTGAAAATTTTCATGAATTTCCAATTTTCTTTCTAGTTCTTCGTGCATGTTCATCATTTCATCTTAAAGCCATTTAAATCTTGAAATTGACACGCAGCGATCGGATGACCTCCATTGATGACCTCGGAGCTCGGATATGCTTATGAAAGCGAGAATGGGCGATGTGGAAAAATTGTTTCACGGTTTTGTTTTGACCGACATGGGCTGATATTTTGAGGCCAGTAAAATCGGTTTGGACCACAGTGGACAAACTTTTCTATTTTAAATTTTCATTTTAGAAAATTTTGCGGGTATCCATTTCAAAGAAACCTGCGAAAGAACCCAAGGCGTTACTAATTTTGAGGAGAATTTCACCAAAATGGCAGTTTTCCCTCAAAATTTCAGGGATACAGAAAAGGCGAGATCACGGGTTTTGTAGGTTAAATACTTGGGCCAGGTGGTGAGAAGTGAAACTTTTGCGTTTTAACCCCTCATGCAAGACATGCACACCCGAATTTTGACCTTTTTGACTGTTTTGACAAGACTTTTGCACATTTCTTCAAAATGTCTAAGTGTAACAAAAATTTTAATTTTGGGGTACAACATTGGCTCTGTTTGGGGACCATGGCGGATACTTACGGCATAGGAGAACCATAGAATCTCTGGAGTTTTAAGCATAGATCAGTGCCTTATCCATTGGGTATCGGAGTCAGCATCATTTCCTAATCACCTATTTGCAAGACTTTCCTTAATCACCTATAACTGGACTTCCTAAAAGAACCTAATAGTTGGACTTCCCTATAAATCACCTAAAACAAGACCCTTAATCACCTAAAACACGACGAAACTGTTACGGAAAGGGGAAACACAACATAACGAACACATCACGAAAAGGGGAAACACATCACGAAAAACAAAAAATAATTTACAAAGATTTACTCCACCTCTGAAAGATGTCCTTTCTGCCTGAAAGGCTTTACTTCTCTTCTCTTTGGTATCGCAGGAGACAAATCTTCAGGGATGAAGATTCTCATATCTTCATACGTCCAGCCAAACGCACCTTGACAAAAGTCAGCATATGGTGTAAGGAAGGAGGCAGGTACCACTGAGTCACCAACTTTGTTGTCATTCATCTTCGGGATCTCTCCGTTGTCAATCTTTGGGATGTTTCTACCATTGAACTCTAGGATGTCTCTATCGTCGAACTCTTCAAACCAATCGATCGCATTCCACACCCGATTTCTATAATGTCGTAGATGATCCTTTCTGACCTGGAAATATCCTTTGATTGGCTCATCGATCAGCTCCATATCCCCTTTAACACATAGGAGTTCAATTCCTATGTCTTTGGCATTTTTGAGGCCTAACAAAAGCGCCTCTTTTTCAGCTTCAGTAAACTCCAATTGCAAGCCATATGACAATGGGTACAATTGTTCTTTAGGGGAGATGATCACTTCCCCTGCTCTTGATTTTGTATTAGAACAACCCTCATCAAACTGTATTGTCCATAAATTTGCATCCTCTGTCGGTCTCTTTTCTGGACTAGCAACATTTTGGTCTTCAGTTTCTACCTCCGATAGCGTCACATAATTACCGAGACCTGCTGCTTGATGAAGGGTTTGGGGTGGCGGGTTTGGGATTTTCACCACCATGAACTGGGATTTGGGTTCAGGTTCTATCTTGATTCTGCCTTGCTCCATAGGAATAGTTGCAGACGACCAATCTAACTGCATTGCACCACCAAGATCTCTGCAAAAGCTCCGGCTCAACAACATCCCGTAGCTAGGTGGAATGTCAGCCACTAGGATATTCATCACAATTCTTTTCTTTGGACATGCCACCAACTTTACTTGAGTGTTCTTCATTTGTCCGACCAACGGTACCGACTCAGACTGGAGCGAATAACACTCGTTCTGAGTTTCTGTGCACGAGAGTCCCAATGCTTTCATCACTTGTAGAGGCATTACGTTGTCTGAGGCTCCTGAGTCAATGATACAATTGCTCAATTTAAACCCTCCTATATACAAAGATATAAAGAAAGGTTTGGGCTTTTCTTTCACTGGAATAGATGACTCGAGCAATGTAGGCTGAATTGAAGCTTCTTTCTTTGCATGTTGTATTATTCTGTCCAGCTGCTCAGGATGATCACGAAGATATTCCAACTGTGAAATCTGCACCGTGCTCTTCATGAAGGCATCTACAATGTCAAACTTGGTTGGAGATGGGTCTTGAGCAACCGCTTTTTTAACTTGTTCTTTAGCTTTCCACCTCTCTTCTTCTTCCTTTTGCCCTTGTACATGTGGAGCCTTTGTAAACACAGGCAAAGAGTGTCTTCCATGATTTGCTGCAAGAGAGTAGTGGCGGAGGTCTTCTTTTTCTTCAATAACGGGTTCAAAATATCCCGCTGCGGAGTCGCCATCGAAGTTGTCCGTTTGTGGTGAGACAACATTCGAACTTGGTGTT
>VDFB02183699.1:0-28201 GCA_007258455.2 Sequoia sempervirens
CATGTTCAAATAGGAATTTTTACATTAGGCATGGTCCTCGTTCGCACCCAAACACGCAAAATCGCTTTGAGCTACGTTCAACCAGATTGTTCCCTTAAGGGTCCAAAGGGTAAAATGGTTGCAAACTTTAGCATGAGGCTACTCAGACATCATGATGCTTAGAAACTTCTCATCTGATCCTATGGGATCGCATTGGGCCCCTCTACAATAACCTCTCTCAGTTTTTGTTATCTCAGAGTGGTTTTCCCGTGGTGTCCAATTTTCAGTTGATGGAAAAAGTGTTAAATGGAAGCAGTGGAAATTTGCAAGGTGGTGTAATTTTAGATCACACCTTCGTGTGACAAGCAGCCAGCACATTCAAATAGGCATGTTTATGGAATGGTCCTCTTTCACACCCCAAACCTTGAGAATCACTCCAAACTTCGTTCATTTGGATCCCGATCCTTAAGGGTCCAAAGGGAGCAAAATGGCTGCAAACCCGGCATAGAGGTTACTTTCGAGGCACCGTGGCTAGAAACTAAATGCGATCCTATGGAATCATGTTGGGCCCCTCTACAATAACCTCTCTCAATTTTTGTTATCTCAGAGTGATTTTCCCGTGGTGTCCAGTTTTCAGTTGATGGAAAAAGTGTCAAATGGAAGTAGTGGAAAGTTACAAGGTGGTGCAATTTTCGTTCTGCAACTCATGCGACCAAATAGACTATTCCAACATGTTCAAATAGGCATGTTTACACTAGGTTTGGTCCTCTTTCACACCCAAACATGCGGAATCACTCTGAGCTACGTTCAACCGGATCGATCCTTAAGGGTCCAAAGGGAAAAATGGCTGCAAACTTGACATGGATTTACTCAGAACCGTGATGCTTAGAAAATTCATGTCTAATCCTATGGGATCGCATTGGGCCCCTCTACAATAACCTCTCTCATTTTTGGTTATCTCAGAGTGGTTTTCCCGTAGTCTCTAGTTTTCAGTTAGTGGAAAAAGTGTCAAATGGAAGCAGTGAAAAGTTGCAAGGTGGTGCAATTTTCGTTCTGCAACTCATGCGACCAAATGGACTATTCAAATTGTTCAAATAGGCATGTTTACGCTAGGCATGGTCCTCTTTCGCACCCAAACATGCGGAATCGCTCCGAGCTACGTTGAACCGGATCGATCCCTTAAGGGTCCAAAGGGTAAAATGGCTGCAAACTTTAGCATGAGGCTACTGGACGCATGTGCTTGAAGCTTCTTATGCGATCCTATGGGATCACATTAGACCCTCTAATAGCTTACTCTGGGTTTTGGATTTATCTTTCGAGTGGTTTTCCGTGGTGTCAGTTTTGGAGTTGATGGAAAAAGTGTCAAATGCCGATAGTGGAAATTTGCAAGGTGGTGCAATTTTTGTTCTACAACTTTCGTCGCGATCAAATGGAATTTGTTCCAAGCATTTCAAATAGGCATGTTTATGCTAGGAATGGTCCTCTTTAAGCACCCAAACATCTTGAATAAGCTCGAGCTCACCGTTCAACCGGATGGATCCCTTAAGGGTCCTGTTGATGCATGTTTTATGACACAACAAACATTCTAGAATAAAGTGTCAATGATGCTCTATCCCCTCTTGAAAAACTACCTCGTATGCTAAGACTGCAAGAAATATCATACGGTAATTCCAATGTTTAAGATGAGTGTGGATGAGCTCTTTGGTTTGATGTGATTATGCTGGTAACACAAAGGGACTTACGGTAGGCTTGTTCAATTCACAATGAAGGTCTAGACAATGAAGTTTTACTGTTTGGGTCATGGATCAAACAAACTGAAAAAAGGAGATAAAGGTTTAGAATTTTAGCCTACTCCTAAAATTCAAGAGGCGATTATTGACTTCTTTGCGGAACCGATAACCACAATACTTTGCTTAGCCATGCTCAAGCGACAACTACACAAAGAGGTGCAATCTTCAAGGGAATGTGCTTATGAACATGTGCTGGGAATAACTACCATCAATTTGAACAATAATTATCCAAAGAGAAGTTAAGCATCCACAAAGTAAGCTCAAGCTAACTTTACGCATTGAACGAAAATCATTCATTCAAAGAAAGTATGAGCAAAGTTTCACCATAAATCAATACTTATCAAATCTTGCATTCATCTAACATACATGAAATAAAATCTAAACTATGATGAGGGATAGAACCATGACAACTCCAAAATAAGAGAAGCAATCACCATCGAGAACCAATGCATGCATTACTTATTACTTTGGCAATCTTACAACAGTTGCTTATCTCAACATGTTTTGCAACATGCTCCCATGCTTTACAAATGAGGGGTTGAGCTCAATTTATAGGCTCCCCAATTACAATTCAATGGCCAAGATAGATTTGGAATCAACGACCGAGATTACAAAATAAAACCCTAATTAAGGTTTGCTACCCTTCGACCAATAAGAAAATTACATTCGAGGACACTTGTCCTTTTTGCTAAATATGAACCAACAGATAAAATAGAAAGTTGTTGCATGTTGATTTGGAATGATTTGATTGGTTGGAAGATGACGAGGTGCCACCTCAACGTGCTGGATGTCTTCCTTGATCACTTTGTGCTTTTTCCATGTTCTTTCCTTAGAATATTTTTTTCCTACCAATGACTTTATCCTTTGTGCTTAGATCTTGGATGATTTTGGCTTCTCCTTCTCACCTCGCCTTGGAGCACCTATTTAGACTTGAAGTCATTAAGTCTTTCTTCGTGGATTGCTTTGGAATTCCTTCACGTGCCTTGAATTTGGAGAGGAACTATTTGGCCATGATTTTTTAATCGTCCAAAGTCTCTGGAAAAATTTTCTTCACATCTTCCTAAATCATCTGGCATGATTTTAAGTCATTGGCAAAATTTTCTCTAGACATTTTGATGTTTGGACTTAGGTGAATTTCCAAAATGCCAAACATACTTAGGCAAAATTTCAAGTTTTCTATCTTGTCTTTGATGTGGCGGACTTCATTCATGAATAAGCCATCTCTAAATGCCTATGGCAGACTTTGCTTATATTTAGGCCATCAAGACTTAAGCTAGGTGGACTTAAAGCTTAATCTCAAAGCTACTTTCTTAGAGCGGACTTCTCTTTAACTCATGCCATTGACTTCTTAAGTGGTTTTTATCTCATGTTAGGCCAAGGGCGGACTTGCTCATAGTTTATGCCATACTTTACTTCTTATGGCGGACTTCACACATTTTCTAGCCATTTACTAATTGACTAAGGGCAGACTTCAGCTTGCAACCTGCCACTCAATTTTTCTTGGCTATGCCTTAGCCACTTCATCTTTTGTCTTGGGGCGGACTTCAACTCTCTTCAAGTCACTTTATCTTTGACTCTTCTCTTTGCCACCTTCTTATGTTCAAGGCGGACTTGCTTTGTTTCCTTGCCACTTCATCTTATGCCTATAGTGGACTTCATCTTTTCTCAAGCCATTCCATCTTTTGCTTATGGCGGACTTCATCTTTCTTCAAGCCATAACCTTTTATGGTGGGCGGAGTTTGCTTCATGTCTGGCCATTGGAGGGCGGACTTCATCAAATGTTTGCCATCTCAGCATTTTGTCTTGGGGCGGACTTGACTCCATGTGTTGCCATTTCACATTCTTCAAGGGCGGACTTCCACTCTTTTCATGCCATAGTCTTTTAGGGTGGGCGGACTTGCTTATCTTTGTGCCACCTCAAGGGTGGACTTTGTCTACTTGCTAGTCATTCAAGCTTTTGTTGAGGGCGACTTTAGCCTTGACCTGACCATCTAACACATGGACATGGGCAGACTTGACTCATTTGCATGCCACTCAAGGCAGACTTTGCTTCTTTTGATGCCATTCAACACTTTATCCAAGGCAGACTTGCTTGTTTCCCTTACCATTCAAGGCGGACTTCATAGGAGGGCCTGCCATTGTTCCTTTTGCTTAAGGGCGGACTTGGCCACTTTTGATGCCACTTTTCTATGCTGCTGGGGAGTTTAGGTCTCTCTTTGCCATTTCATACTTGAACATGGGCGGACTTCATCAGATTTCAGGCTATTTCATAAGGCTGGGCGGAGTTGCCTCTTGCTTCTGCCATTCACATTGCCTGGCTGTAGCCTTCTGACATTAATTTCACTCATCTCAGTGCTGGTTGGACTCCAATTTGCCATGATTGTTCAGATTTTTCATGGATTTCTCAGATTTTTACATGAGTTTCTCAGATTTCAATATGAATTTCTCTGATTTGTCACTATTTTTCTGTGATTTTCGAACAATTTTTCTAGATTTTTTAATTTTTTCGTGATTTTCTAGAATTTCACCATGAATTCAAAAAAATTTCAAATCCATTTTTTGAGAGTTTCGTTGATCTTTTTGAACTTCTGAGTGGATTTTTGAAACTCGAGCCCTTTCCAAATATAAAAACTTTCTAAAAATAGAAATTTTCCAAAAATAGCAACTTTCCAAAATAGACCCTAAAAAATAGGGATCTTAGAATTGCCCAAAAGTGCCAAAAAAGTAGGTCCTAAAAAATAGGGGGCCCGAGGTGAAAAACCCTAAAAACTGGGAGGTGTCGGAATTGACCGAAATGACAATCGATCTTCGTCTCCTAGGCCTTCTAAGTGTGATGGCGACGTTTATATAGTGATCCAAGCTAAAACTCATTTGCTTGACTCGGGTGACCATTCAAAATTTAGACTCCTCATTGCAAAACGACTGGTGATAAGCAATTATGACGCCAAGGAAAAACCAAAAAGCAAAAAAAAATGAAGGATCCCCATTTGCAATGGAGCGATGTGTGAAAAGGTCACAACAGGTCCAAAGGGCAAAATGGCTGCAAACTTCAGCATGAGGTTACTCAGACACCGTGATGCTTAGAAAATTCTCATCTATTCCTATGGGATTACATTGGGCCCCTCTACAATAACCTATCTCGGTTTTTGTTATCTCAGAGTGGTTTTCCCATGGTATTCAGTTTTCAATTGATGGAAAAAGTGTCAGATGGAAGCAATGGAAAGTTGCAAGGTGGTGCAATTTTCGTTCTACAACTCGTGTGACCAAACAAACTATTTCAACGCATTCAAATAGGTACTTTTACGCTAGGCATGGTCCTCTTTTCTACCCAAACATGTGGAATTGCTCTGAGCTACGTTCAACCGGATCAATCCCTTAAGGGTCCAAAGGGCAAAATGGCTGCAAACTTCAGCATGAGGTTACTCAGACACCGTGACACTTAGAAACTTCTCGTCTAATCTTATGGGATCACATTGGGACCCTCTACAATAACCTCTCTCGGTTCTCATTATCTCGAAGATTTTTTATGGTGGTGTCCAGTTTTCAGTTGATGGAAAAAGTGTTAAATGGAAGCAGTGGAAAGTTGCAAGGCGGTGCAATTTTCGTTCTACAACTCATTTGACCAAATGGATTGTTCCAACGCGTTCAAATAGGCATGTGTTACACTAGGAATGGTCCTTTTTCGCACCCAAACACCTGGAATCACTCTGAGCTACGTTGAACCAGATTGATCCCTTAAGGGTCCAAAGGGTAAATGGTTGCAAACCCGGCGTAGGAGTTACTTTCGAGACACCGTGATGCTTAGAAACTTCTCGTCACGATCCTATGGGATGCGTTTAGGCCCCTCTACAATAGCCTCTCGGTTTGGTTATCTCGAAGTGGTTTTCTAGAGTGGTGTCGGTTTTTAGTTGATGGAAAAAGTGTCAAATGGAAGCGATTAAGAAGTTGCAGGTGGTGCAATTTTTTGTTACGCAACTCATGCGACAAATGGACTATTTCCAACATATTCAAATAGGCATGTTTCACGCTTCAGGCATGGTCCTCTTTCACACCCCAAACATCGCGGAATCACCAGAACTCGTTCAAGCCCGAGGATCAATCCATAAAAGGGTCAAAGGGTAAAAATGGCTGCAAACTTAGGCCTTGAAGCGAGGGCTACTCCGGACAAGTGATGCCCAGAAACTTCTCATCGATCCTATGGGATTGCATTGGGCCCCTCAAAATAACCTATCGGTTTTGGATTTATCTTCGAGTGGTTTTCGTGTGGTGTCAATTTTAGAGTTGATGGAAAAGTGTCAAATGGAAGCAATGGAAATTTGCAAGGTGGTGCAATTTTGTTGTGCAGCTTCGATGCGACCAAATGGACTATTCCAAACACATTCAAATAGGCATGTTTCGCTAAGGCATGGTCCTCTTTCTCACCCAAACCGCAGCGGAATCGCTCCGGACTCACGTTCAACGGATCGATCCCTTAAGGGTCAAAGGAAAAATGGCTAGAAAACTTGACATGGGGTTACTCCCGGACATCGTGATGCTTAGAAGCTTCGTTTTGATCCTATGGGATCCCGTTGGGCCCTCTACAATAACCTCTCTTGGTTTTGTTATCTTGGAGTGGTTTTCCCGTGGTGTTCAATTTTTAGTTGATGGAAAAAGTGTCAAATGGAAGCAGTGGAAAGTTGCAAGGTGGTGCAAATTTCATTCTGCAACTCATGTGACCATACAGACTATTTCAACGCGTTCAAATAGGCATGTTTAAGCTAGAAATGGTCCTCTTTCACACCCAAATGCAGATAAGCTCCGAGGCTAAGTTCAACTAGGTCGATCCCTTAGGGTTTTAGTGTAGTATGTTGATAGCAGGCCATTCCTCTGTGTTGGGCCAATGTCACCGGTGATATGGGCGTGTAACAATTGTGAGTAGTTTGAATGGGCACGGTGGTTTGGCAATCTTTGTATTGCCAACTTGTTACTATTATGCTTTGATAGATTTTTTCCAAGCATCCATAGCTTGCTTGTTTAAGCACATTTTAGGCTTTTAGCCATAGCAGCAAGGCAATGAACTGTTTGATAAAATTCTTTGATAGACATGTATGAAAAATGTGCTAGCATAGACAAGGTAGTGAACTCTTTGAAAAAATGCCTCAAAGAAATGTGGTTTCATGGTAATGGAATGGCATGACGAATGCCATGACAAGCAAATTGCTGTGGATTGTCATGGCATTCCATCACCATTGAGACCACATTTCTTTGAGGCTTTTTTTCAAACAGTTTGTTGCCTTTCTATGCTATTGCTTATTAGTATGCTTTGATAGATTTTTTCCAAGCATCCATGTAGCTTTTTTGGAAGCACCTATTTTAGGCTTTCAACCATACCAACAAGGAAGCGAATTGTTTGATATTCCACCACCATGAGACCACATTTCTTTGACGCATTTTTATCAAATAGTTCATTCCCTTGTCTATGCTATTGCTTACTATTATGCTTTGATAGATTTTTCCTAAGCATCCATAGCTTGTTTGAAAGCACCTGTTTTAGGCTTTTAGCCATAGCAACAAGGCAATGAAGTGTTTGATAAAATGCTTTGATAGACATGTATGAAAATGTGTTAGCATAGACAAGGCAGTGAACTCTTTCAAAAAATGCCTCAAAGAAATGAGGTCTCATGGTGATGGAATGCCATGACAATCAAATATTTTTGATTGGCATAGCATTCCATCAGGTCATGAGACCTCATTTCTTTGAGGCATTTTTTCAAAGAGTTCACTACCTTGTCTATGATATTGCTTACTATTATGCTTTTGATAGATTCTTTCCAAGCATGCATAGCTTGTACGAAAGAACTTCTTTTAGGATTTCAGCCATGGCAACAAGGCAACACTTGAACTATTTGACAAAATTATTTGGTAGACATGTATCAAAAATGTGGTAGTATAGACAAGGCAGTGAACTGCTTGAAACAATGCCTCAAAGAAATGTGATCTCATAGAATGCCATGACAAGCAAATGCAATTGGCAGCTACTCCTAGTTATTAGTTATGCAATGTGAAGTAATTGGATAACTGCTTAGGTTGACTTTGTAAAAACTATATTGTAATTGAAATTTTGTCATCTATCAGAATCTAGTTATTAGTTATGCAATGTGAAGCAATGCTTTGAGTTTGAAAGATGTGCAATGCAATGTAATCAACGTTATGAATATAAACTACAAAATTATAAATTAAAGAGTTAAAAGGAAACATAAAAATGTCAAGTGTTTACAATCAACCATTATTGATCATTGATCAAACTGAACAGTGTGAACATTTTTCTGTGTGGAAGGCAAACAAGAAAACAGTGGTTCAAAAATGAGGAATTTGTCTTCTGCACCAAATGAGAAATATTCACAATATGTGCTAGGAAGGAATAAGTCCATAAGATCGAGTATGCAAGAACCAAGAATTGCAAAATTGGCTTATGTTTGACTTCCAAACACAAATTTTCACACTTTTAGATGTTCCAACATAGGTCAAAAAGTATATGTGCGTAAGTTGTAAAGTATACACTTGAATACATGTAACTCATATCTATTGAACCATTAATTTATAATGCAACTATGGACACCATCAATAAAAAAGATTTGTATTAATCAAATAGCCATGTACGCATGTACATCAATATATGTCAATATAAGTATAAAATATAGTTACAAAAAAGCCATATAGGCTTACGAGAATGCCATATAGGCATACAATGTCAAATATATCGAATACAAAATATGTAAAAAATTGCCATGTAGGCATACAACCAAGGGCTCTACATTCAAAATTCATTTCTCTCCATGCTACGGTTCAAATACAATTTCTTTCTCTTTAGGTGGGTGACCGGTGTGATAATCGTCAGTTTACGTTGAGGATGCTCTGCTGCTCCTCCCTACGATTTAGCTCTGGTAAGTTTCATTTGTAATAAAGTAAAGACATTAATATAAAGAAATTACATTATAAAAATTAATATATTTAACAAAATTTAATCACTTACAGCCATTTGACGATCACTCTCCTCGATGGAAATATTTGCACACCGATGCTCAGGCGTGCTCGAGCCCTGTATAAACCATCCGAATAGGAATTAAACTACGAATCAATAATGGTTTGATTTTTCACTAGAACTAGTTCATCTATAACAACAAATGTAAATTGAAATTTAGTAATTTGCCTCATACCTCCCCTATCAGAGCCATCGAGGATTGTATTGCAGTAGAAACACTGATATCCATTACCCTTGTTACGTTTGGTGGTGTTTCTCTCACCAACATCAATCATAACAAATTATTCAATCACAAAATAGTTATAATTTAGTAATGCTTTGAGTTTGAATGATGTGCTGTAATGAAGCAAGTAACAACAATACCAAATTATCGACTTTTTAAGCAATAACACAGGACAATCATTGAAAAACAAAAAAGACACTTTAGGACAAATTTTAAGTGAAAAAGTGTCAAAACACAATGTAAAATATGACAACCAATATGAGAAGAAGAGATGATCTAGTCAAAAGGAGCTTTGATAGTAGCCAACTGAGTTAAGTATGACAAATCCAGGTATCAGTGTTGCAAGGAATGGAGTAAGAGCTAAATAAAGATACAACGACAATAAAAAATGATGGAGCTAACTTGTCAAGGGCCTATTCTTCAAAACCCTTATTAAACACTTGTCATAGTTTAAGATATGCAATAAATGTTTGACAATGTAATTAACCTTTTGAGGATGACAGTGATTAAATTGAGGTCTCCTTTTACCACGAAAAGACTGAATATTCTTTCTTTGGCCTATCATTATGATTTTTAAGTTTCCTCACTTGAGCTAAATATAATAGTCAAGTGTTTATACCAAAGATGATAGATAAAATAATCATGAAAAGGAGAATATGATGGTGATCAATGACAAGTCAGTGGCACATTTGACAATCGAAAGAGTAGAGGAATGCATAGTGAACATCATGGTACAACTTATGATATAAATTAACCCACATGGTTGATGTGCTTTGAATCCTTGCATCTAAAGGAAATTTTCTTAACATAAATATTGCTATGGAATTTCAATGTTTCCATTGTAGTTGGCATTAAAGCTGGTACCTGCAACATTGAAAATTATCCTTATATAAGAATTCCCTCCATCTTGTTGATTAGCTTGTAACACTCTTGATGGTGGCTATATTAAATTTAATTATGATTCCTCTTCTGCATTAGAGGGTTTGTATCCTTGATCTAACCCTTCTAAATTATTAGAATCAAAATCACTAGCTTCCATATTCAAAAATTCTCAACCAACATCTTCAATAAATTTATCTAGATCATTTGTAATAGTCTTACAAATTGGTTGCCAATTCAAGTTCATTCTACTTTCATAATACTTTATATCCATGGAGTTCATCCATTCCTTGATGTCATCAAGTGAAGATTGAGGAATGGCGTACATATGGAGTACATATCGTTTGAATTATTTGAAAACAATAGCCATATCAAATCCCTTTTTCCCAAATCCTACTCTCTCAAGGTTAACAATCTCAATCTCAGTAATAGTGATTACTAAGAAAGGTAATTCCACCAACTCTACCAAAAAATTTACCATAGGAACAATAAAAGCAGAGGATTTGAAAGGAACTCCATGAAAACCAAGCTCTCTAAATGCTATATAAAATTCTAGTTCAAAATATTTTAGATGAGGTTGCTCCCATAACTCTCTTACTCGCTTGACAAATCCTTGAAACTATGTATTGATTTTATTTTTCCTATTCCTCCTTATTGTTCTTCCTTAATTTCATCAAGATCATACATTGACCTTCTTGCCCCTCCTAAAGTTTGGACCACATCCATTATCTCCACATAAAACTGGACATCCTTGGTCTTCATGGTTCCCATGCCATGATATGGTTATGCAAATGAAAATGAAGAAAAGTAATCATCTCCTTATCCATTGGCTGGAAGAATGCATGCTTAATGTTTTGATACATGATATCAGCTCTCTCTTTTGCTCTCATGGTTGAATATCAAAATCCAGTATGGTGGGCCTCCAGAGTTCTAGTCATCTTTCTTCCTCTTCCACCAAATGTTGTCCTGGTCCACATGTTTGCCAGCCTAATTGGCTTTGTTTTTGAAAGCTGAAGTTTCTCCTGAGTCACCAGTGTAGCTCTCTCTACCTTTTCAAGTTCTCTTTCATTGCTATAGATCATCTTTGGGATTTAGTCATTTGTACCACATGGTTGATGTGCTTTGAATCCTTGCATCTAAGGGGTTTAAAACCTTAGGGGCCTTAGATGAGAAAAAGAAGTAATGTTTTTCTTTTCTTTTTATGTGAGGACCTAGTAGTGAGATAAAAGAGGGCTGTATAGAAAAATGAAAAAAGAGACATAAAAATTCATGGACCATACTATATCACCTACATGCTAGCTAACAAGGACATGAATGTAGTAGATTTAGGTATGATAGGGGTATTGCAAGGTATATTTGAGAATATATAAGAATGAAGAAGAATTCAATGGATCAAATTAGTGTCAAATGTTTTCCTAAAAGATCTCCCACACCCTATTGGGAATTTAATCATTTCTAAGCATTTTCCACGTCCCTATGGGAAAGTTTGAGGAGGCTCCAATAGTTGAGAGTTTAATGAGTACTTATAACTTCTTTCCATGCAATCATGATTAGTTAGAGAACATATAGGAAACTTGATGAGCTATGCAACAAATGAAGAGAATATAGGTATTTTGACCTAGTCTTAAGCATCTCCAAGCATCTAGGAGATATTGAAGGAGTCTGGCTGATAGATAGGGTCGAGGATAGAAGTTTTATTTTTGGTTACATTGACATCATGTAGGACATCCATAGTCTTATTCTTGGTTATGTTGACATCACAAAAAATTATATAGGATGGAGTAGAATGTAGCTCTACCTTTGTCAATTCCATGTTAAATTTTTATTATATATAGCTTGCTAGTGTAGGAATTCTAAGACAAACAATCATAGTAGGATGATTCTTAAAAGCTTGAATAATAACCTAGTGAACCCATATACTCTTATGACTATATATACACAAATCTAGATTAAACTTAAAATTCATTAGTTAAGTTCTCTTTATTCTATATTACCTCCGTGAATGTTTGAGTAAATCTACTCGCACTCAAAGGTGTTCCCTTGAATCCTTCGACAGTACCCTGTTCAACATCCAAAATAACATATTAAAATACCATTCGTAAAACAATGCTATTAACACATGTGTACTAAATTTAGAATTGTTTACTAACTTTACATACCCCACTGATAGGTGTACTGCAAAAATAAATAGGCTGATGACTAGTATATCCAGGCTCAACGCTATGACCCTGCAATTTTATTAAAATAATAAAACTAAATTAGTTAATCTTGCATTTCACAATCAAAATTTAATAAACTAAATTCAATGAACATGTTGAATTTTACCTGACTGTCAATACCATATGCATCATGCAGAATGTCAGCCGCCCTCTCCATCCCCGTAGATGCATAGGGATCAGGCTGCGTAGAAGGATATGGATCCTGCATAGCACCCTCCTGAGGGCCGGTAGGGTCATACGAACAAGTGGCTCCGCAAGATCGACACACATGGCCTCGAAGGCCACCACCTGAAGACTCCCCTAGATTGCGCTGTACAATGGGGCTAGTGTGGTGGATGACACTTCAAGTCAAGGATGTGATCGCCTGCAAAGTCTCTACATCAGCACTCTCCTTTGCAACTATAGGCATCACAATCTGCTTAGGAGGGTGCCTAGCGAGATGTCGTCTCCCCTGTCGTGTAGGATTCGGCTGTGCACCAGGCCTATCCTGTGCTGACCCCCCACCTCTCCCCTGAAACTCCCTCATATCAAAATAATTCAAGATTTGGTTCAACACAAACTCACAGTATAATTTCCTAAGAAAATATTGGGGGACTTCACAGTTATTGCACGGTGGGTAATCAAAGACCATATACCATCTATCATAAAAATGGTTTCTAATCTCTTAGTGGTGGCACCAATGAATAGGAAACCTCTTTTCATTGAGGGTCAGATTTTGATTTGTTTTAGGGTCAGTGAATAGAGAGCACAAATCACCTTTAGTAATATTTAAATCTTTTACTTGTTTATATGATAATTTGTCTGCATAATATGCCCTCGATGTTTCCATCCTATTTTTCCATCCAGATATTTGTTGGGTAATTACATCTACATTTTTTAACAAATCCTTCAATGAATCTGCTAGATGTATTCTTTCTATGGTTGAAGAATTTTGATCACTCAACCTACTAATAAGATCCTCAACTTCTTTTCTATTGTTTTCAATTTCCTCCTCAAATTTTCTTGAGTGCGGGGAGGGTATTGAGAGAATGGTGGGAGGTTGATTTTGTTGAGGTTATTGATTTGGTTGAGGATTTTCCTCCTCTTGTTGAGGATTTCCTACAAATTAAAAAAAATCATTCATTTCTAAACTAAAACAAACAAAATAAATTTAAAACAAAAAATTTCATAACAAATACCAAATAAAACTTACCTCTTGCATCTCTTCGTCGTCGTGGCGCCATATTTGTGAAGAAAATCCAACTAAAGTTGATGAAATGTGAAGAAATCACCTCCCCAACAACGCAAGCGCATAATGTAGGTTTTTTGGCCACGGGTGGAGATGAAAACCAGTAAAAAGCAAATGACAAATGATATTTCGATTCACTTTTTTTTTTTC
Organism: Sequoia sempervirens; assembly: GCA_007258455.2. NCBI lineage: Eukaryota > Viridiplantae > Streptophyta > Pinopsida > Cupressales > Cupressaceae > Sequoia > Sequoia sempervirens. Next base: position 13,490 of record VDFB02183699.1, read on the forward strand.
TTTTAAAAAGCCATAACGCGTTCGCGTTATAATGCGAACGCGTTATATCGCATTTTTCACTTTTTTGGCCACAAAAGTGCGACCATCTTGGTGCACTTACCCAAATATGAATTTGAAATTAAGAAATGCATGAAATGAACTAATTCAAGTTAGATCTAGTGAAATGCATGTAACAGAAACTCAACCAATTGAAAAAGATAAGTAATGATAGCAAATAGAAGTACAAAAACAAGGTTTTTAATGCTACAAAATACAATTTTAGGGATGATCTAGGACTAATTCACCCAGAGGGGTGTATGAGTTCTAGTCAAGGTTTTTTAGGGTTTTAAATGCTGATAAGTAGTTACCAAAGAATATCCAGAAACTAGGAAAAACCATATGTACTAAGACTAACTCACCCAGAGCAACGTATGAGTCCCAAATTAGGGTTTTTGCACCATTTTCATAATATTTTGTGTGAATGTTGTGTTTTCTAGATAGGATGATGTCTAGACTAAGTGAAAATACAAATTTTAGATGAATTTCAATTATGCAAGATGCAAAAATGCAAACCTATATGCACTTTCACTAACAGAAGATTTAGAAACCCTAGATGAAAATGAACTAATGCAAAACTCTAATGCAAGGTTAATGAAAGCTAGATCTAGGAATATGATGCGCTCCAAATTAGAAAAAGGGTGTTCACATCAGGTTCACCAAAATATAACAATAGAAATAGGGTGCCCCCACCTTTGAGGAATGGAGCACAAGGGTAGGGTTCCTAATTCACACTTGTTACACTCAAGGAAACCTTAGAGATCTCAATATGAATGTGGAAAAGAGGGAAAGAGATCTTTCAATAAGGTATCCAAGGGTGTGATTAGGGACTTGAAGTGGTGAAAAATTGGTATGGTGCTATCGTATGGTTTTAGTACATAGAGACACCCACTTCTCCAATTCCATTCAAGGATAGCCCTTGAGATCTCAATGCAAAGGAGAAAGAGATCATGTGAGGGGGATGTCCTAGGGGCTTATTGTAAGCTAATAAGGGTTTCACCACCAAATAAGAACTTGGAAATACTAATGAAATGCGAGATGTGACACTAAACCCTAATTTAATGGAATGGCCTATAAAATGACCTAGAAATGTAAATGAAAAAACACATAAAGCTAAGAAAAGAGTATGTGCACCTAGAAATTCGGAGATGGATGAATGGAGCTCTAAAACACTAGAAAATATGACTTTAATGTTGAGTGAGACTCATTCGCCAAGCTGGGTGAATCAGTCTAGAGTCTAGGTTTTTGTACAGGAATAGAAATCTGCTAAATGGGTATTTGAATCTATAAAAATCTAAATTTTGAATAAAATTGGGACTCATTCACCAGAAGTGGCAAATCAATCCAGTTACGATTTTTTAAAGTTTCACATTCTCATCCTACTCTTCTTTATCTGCTTTGTCCGTCTTGATTGATTTTTGGATTTGAAACCCTCATTTGCAACCTATAGGTGTTCTCCAATGTTCTCTAAGGATTGATGACAACTTTAACAACTTTGAATGATTTGACATATTTTCTCCAATCTTGCTCCTTAGAAAATCTACAACCTAGACTTGAAAATCACACACAAAAGAGACAAAAAAAAGTTGTTGGGTTAGTGGATAGGGGTTTGCCTTGGTCAAACCCGTTTTGGTAATCAAACCTTGAAATATAATAAAATAGGAATGGAGAATGATGAATGAACAAAACAAGATGTTGCAACTCACCAAACCCTATCAATGAAGTGCTGCAAATATGTGTGAGATGTCTCCAATGGATGTAGATCTTGAGTCTTTCTTGAACTTGATAGATCTTCAATAAAATTCTTGCTTGAATCATAAAACCATAAATCACAATTGTTAGCTCCAAAACAAACATGATACATGAAGTCCTTGACATGATATTTGATGCTTGAATGCTGCTCTAAAATTCTTGATAATCTACTCTTGAAGACTCTTGAAAACACTTGAATGCACTTGTGAACTCAACTTTGTTATAAGGATTCTCATTCAACTTGCCAGGTGTAAAATGAGTGAAAGAAACTTGCATTTATACTTAATTATGTAGAAATTCCCAAAATTACAACACTACAAGCCAACATCAGATCTAGGAGGATCAAATCTTGCCAAATATTTGAATTAATTTTTATTTTGGGCCACACGGGACTCATTCGCCCAAGGTGGCGAATGAGTCCCACCAAGCATAATTTTTGGGACAATTTTAAAAAATGTTTAGAAAGGTATGAAACCAAGCTCAGGACTAAAAAATCTAAGTGGGACTCATTCTCCCAAGGTGGTGAATGAATCCCAAATCACTAAATCTAGGTGAATTCAAGCTTGAAACACCTAAATTATGATTGGGTATTGATTTGTGTCAAGATTATCCTTAAAAAGATGCATTAAATAGGGCTTGTGGATGTAAAATAAGGCCAATTAAAGCATAAGGAAGCCCAATTATTAATGAGATCCCTAAAGAAGTGTGAAAATATGTTACAACACTTTACAACACCTTAAACAAGGCACCAATAAGATCATTTAATTTATAAGGACCTAAGACCTAATGTGAATATGTTAGACATATTACAACACTAAATCAAGGCCAAGTTAGGGGACCTTTTTTTGTCATTACAAGACTAAAGGAGGGTTCACCACCAATCTAGGGCTTGGAAAGACAAGAGATGAATGAATCATGCAAAGTACCATGCAAAACCTAGCTAGATGACCTAGGAAATGAAACTGAAATGCAAAATGTCAAACTGGAAATGAACGGAGGTGCACCTGGAAGAGTGATGAGGTCAAAACAAGCTCCAAAACCCTAAAGAAATTTGTTTGATGCCCACTGAGACTCATATTCCAATTTGGGCTATTTGGTTCTATACTAGGGTTTTGTGCCAAAACTAGAATCTGATAGTGTATGATTTGAATCTCCTAAAACTTAAAAATGTGTTGTACTGGGACTCATACACCATAAGCAGTGTATTAGTCCCAATCTACTTTTTCAGAGGGTCAAGATTTGAATTAGGTCTCCAATCTCTACTCTTCCTTCCACACTTTGTTTTTGGGCTTGAAACTCTGACTTGCAATATGTAGGTGACTTTCTGTGAAGAGATAAACTTTGTGATGACTTGATAACTTTCTTCAACCTTGCAACCTACTCTTCAAAGGATCTTTAAGCTACAAGACAACCAGATTTGCAATAACACATATAGAGAGAGAAAGACTTGTTGATTTTTAAGAAATAAGGGTTTGCCTTGGTCAAACCCCTTGTAGGTATTTGAAACAAATGATGAGATAATGAAATAAGGAAATGAAACATGAAACATGGACAATGATACCTTGAATGATTCCTTGTAAATATGCAATCTAACATCAAGTGGCTATGAAGAATGTAGATCTAGATCTTGATATAAGTGTAGAATAATGCTTAATCTTGGATCTTGAATGCTACATCACAACCCTAGCTCAACAATATGTTTGATGCTTGATGACCTTCACTTGATAATGGATCTTTAATTTCTACAACAAATGATGAAGAATTTTTCCCTTGAATTCCTTAGAAATGCTCTTGTAAACTTTCTTGATGCTATTACGAAGTCTTGGAATGCTTAACTCTTGATGACTTATGTTGATATCATGAAGGCTTAGTGAAATAATTATTTGAGACCTTTTTTATATAGTAAATCCATCCAAGTTACCATTTATTAGATCCTAGAGGTCGACATTCATGAAATTTAAACTTAAAACCCTAATTTCCCACTCAAAACCCTAAAAAGGGGCCAAATGAGCTCATACACCACTTGTGGCATATAGGTCCCATTTGGATGGGAATCAGATGCCAAAATTGTTGTATGGGTCCCACCAAGCCTTTACAAGTGGAGGAAATGTCAAGTTGAGAAATTAAGTATATTTGATGTATATGTCAGGATTTCAATTTAAATAAGCCTCAAAATGCATAACATAGGGTCTTAGGGGCCTATTAATGATGATATTAAGGTCATAAATATAAGAGAGCCCAAAACATAATGTGAAGGTGCAAATAAATACACTTTACAACATTAAATTAAGGAAAAATTAGGTCCATTTAGCTTAAAAGAGCTCTAAATCCAATGTGAATGTAGAAAACACATTACAACACTAGATCAAGGAAACATTAGGTCCATTTAAATAATGTTAACCATTCCCAAATCAAGTGATAAATTGTACCATCTCCAAGAACGGAGTACAATTTCCGTTGCTACACTTAATATTCCTAGTTTTAATAAATGGATAATTGTTTCTTAAGTGTGAATAACAAATATATGTATGCACCTTTGCATAATGGATATCTATTTCTTATCGGATATCTGATTTTTCCTCTAAAAAGTGGATATCCATTTATTGGATATTTGATAGTAATGGATATCCATTTTGCTTTGGTATTGCTTTGGTATTTGGCTTGGGCGTGACCAACCTAAAAAGCCAACATCTGGGACATGTTTATAGGGGTTGCAAGAGATTTTTGAACTTCACCATTAGTGTTGATGATTTTTTCATTTGATTTTGATGAAACGAAAAGGGTTTGTCAAGAAAATTGACAACATTCTACCAATATAAGGTATGCCTTTATTTTGAATTTAATAGGCAATTATTATTGATTTTCTATGTGTGTTATGTGTAAAGTCCTAATTGATAGGTTGACTAAAAAATTTCTATAACTTTTAAACGGTTAAATATTTTTTGAATATGAAAGATGCATATCACACGATGCTTCATAAATTAGAGTTTAAAAAAAAATCATAATTTTTTTACCAAGTTAGGCTTGTCGGAAAAACAGTTTTTTAAAATTTTATAAATTCCTACTACAAAATTCATAACTAATTATTTACTTGCAAAAAAATTACAAAAAAATATGAGTCACATTGAGGATGTCCTCTACTTATATTGAAAGATTCAAAATACTTCATATATATATATATATATATATATATATATATATATATATATATATATATATATATATATATATTTCTCCCCATTAGAGTGACTGAAAAAACACCTAATTTTTATTTTTCCTAAAAATTTAGTACTACTGCATTGAAATTTAGAATTTTCACCATTAAATATTTTTGCTTTTTTTCAAAAAAGGACTAGTTGCTTAGAAACTATGCTAGAAATTTTATTATTACATATTTTTGAAATTGTGTTAATAACCAATTCAATTTTTTTATGTCAAGTTGTCTAACTCTATTTTTTTGAATTTTTATTGCCAATTAAGGGCCTAGTTTGGACCCCCATGATCCTACACTGACCCAAATGTAGGAATTTCATAGTTTGGGAGTTTGGGATACCTCATGATTATTGTCATTATCAAGGATCAAGGTTTAGGAGTATCAAGGAAATCATTCCTCAAGGTACATACAAATCAAAAGAAGTTTAATTTTGTAATTTTGATGAGATAAGTTTATGAAGTGTTTAGAATTAGGGCTTGGGGTTGGTTCATACCTAGTGACAAATAAAGGATATGTTGACATCTTTGAATCTAATGATATGAATGAAGGGAGTTTATTGAGTATTAAGATTAAAATATTCTTAGGAAGAAGTATTCAAGGGTAAAGGGATAAGTGAAATAGTAATTTTGAAAAGATAGATAAAGGAAATAGTGGAGGTTAGGGTTTAGTATGACAAGGAATTAAATTAAGGCAACAAATCTAACTCTAAAATAGTAAGTGAAAATATTGAGTTATGAGTCAAGAGTCAAGGGTGATCCTTATGAGTTATCAAAGTAAAGGGAAGGCTAAAGCTCTGGTGTTGAAAGGAAACTTAAGGAAAATGGTCAAGGTTTTGGGGGAAAAGGCTCTTTGGGATGGTGATCTCTTACACTCTAACAAAGCACATTTCTTATAAATTTAAAAAATAAAGCCTCCAAAATTATAATATCTAAGACCTATCGAGATAGGCTCCCTCAAGCTTAGCTCATGGAAAGTAGGAAATGGTATTTTTGTCCACAAACATAAATTTATTGAAAACGAGATATTGCATGTTTTCTTATATCAAATTCTTATTATTAGTTCAATTGGGAATTATCAATCCTTGTTTCTCTTTTTGTGGCACTAAAAGACAATCAAGTACCCTTCCATGTTTTTTCTAGAGCCTAAGTAGTTTAGAATTGGATTAATAATTTTTCAAGTCTATAGACTTGAACCTTCTTCTTGGAAAACGATCCTACTAGGATATTGGTCCAAAATTATTGCATAGTTTACCTAGATACAACATACTTTAGAGTGTAAACCCTATTTAGAGTGGAATCCCTATGCAAAATTATTGCATAGTTTGTAACCTAGGTTCAAAACCTATTTTTCCCATATAATAAAAATATACTTTTAGAGTGGAAACCCTATTTAGCATTTCAAAAGATATAAATTCTACACTCTTTTGAGAATATACTATTGATAACAACTTTTCCATGTATTTTGAAATTATGATTTGTTGTAATATGTTTATATATACAAGTGCAAGCTAATAAAATCATACTTAAAATTGCTCAAAACAAATGGGTGCTTTTTGCCCACTAGGATAATGAACCTTATATAGTTTCTAGAGTATTATCCACCTCTCCTTTCAATAGAAACCAATCTCCTTGTATAGGATGTTGATGTGATATGATTCATAATGCATGTGAGCATGATTCTCATGACTCACATGTTTCTCAATGTAGAGTTAAAGGTTGTAGCTCTCATGGATGGTCTAAAGTCTTCCATCATCCTTCAACTTCTTCTCAACCCTATGATATAGAGGTGTTTGATTGACCAAATAATGGTAAATTTCCTCATCTTGACTTGGTTATTTCTCATCCCAATAACACCAATCAACCCTATTATATAGAGGTGTTTGATTGACCAAATAATGGTAAATTTCCTCATCTTGACTTGGTTATTTCTCATCCCAATAACAAGTGGAAATCAAATGAGTATGATTTTCCTCTTACTATTGTATCAATAACTCTTATTACTTAGCAACTTTATGTTTTTCTCTATGGATATGTGGCACCAACTTAAACTTCATAGTTTAAATTTGGCCTACTAGTCTCAATGAGTAAACTAAACAAACATTTGCCACAATTTGATGCTATGTGATAGTATTTAAAAGCATCCAATGCATTCATTCTAATCATCAAGTAAGAATCAAGTGTTCTTCTCTTAGTCAAACATTATATAACATCAGAGTATTCAATAGTAAAACATTTCAATTTGGTGGAACAAAAGAGTAAAGAATCTACATACTTAGATGCTTTGCCTATTGTTTTTGATATTGTTCAATTTTTGAATATTAATTTAAGTGAAAGTTCATTACAATTTAATAAAAATCCTTTAAATTATTTTTAAATACCACCAAATCTAGCAAAATAAAATCTAAAGACCTCTGTAATGACGGAATCTCTCAACCCTGAGTTTAGAATTAGTCTTCCTCAAAACCCATTACTCCATAGTTTCAAAAGAAAGATTCCTATGATATAAACCGCAAAAGAAAGGAATGGACAGATTATCCATGGCTGCAAAGTTGTTAGTGTCAGATCAGAGACTCAGCTGGATCAGGTCGAAGAACGTGGACCCCGCCTCTTGCCGACGTCACTTCCAACGTCGGGAATTTCTCCAAGTTGAATAAGTTGTTGCTTTCAAAATCCACGAGCAAAGAATCCCACAATGCCAAATCCATCTCCCCGAAAGCCAGTTGATTGTCATTTGACGCCTCCGATGCTGATGTGTCGACACTGTCATTATCATGATTGTTCCCCGCGGGGATTTCATTCAGTGCATATTTGGCGGCGGCCAGCTGAATGTGGTGACGGGAAAGTGAAGACGCAGACGGAATGGCAGGTATGGAATTGGGAAAATTGAATTTGGCGGTGGGCCCGCGAAGACAATACACGGCGGCGTCGTAAGCGCGGGCAGCTTGCTCTGCGCTCTTGTAAGATCCCAGCCAGATTCGGTCTCTGCATTTGGGTATTCGCACTTCTGCTACCCACTTACCCCACTTTCGCATTCGGATCCCCTTAAATCCATGCCCATTTTCTGCTTCATCATGTGCCGTTTTCTGCGCGTAATGTTGTTGCCCACATGTACTCATCTTCCTCATCGCTAAACAATGTTTGAAAACGAAGGATTCAAAGCACAATGCAGTTTTCAACTCTGGTAATCACTTACAGTCTGTGTTACAGAGTGGGGAGAAAGAGAGAGCGTGTTGGGCGTAATATATTGGAACGCACTTAACGAATTGTGTGTCTGAAGCGTGTTGTGACAGGAGTTATGTTAAGACTGCGAAGCGAGTAGCAATCATAAAAGGAAAAACCTTTAAAACGTGAATCATGCGAGAGCGGGAAAGTAGGCGGGAAAGCAGGCCAAAGGCCTTTAACACGTGATTGTGTCTGAGCCAGCCTACTGTAAATAATAATAATTTAATATTTGATTACTTATTTATTTTAATTAAAAATATATAAAAACATAAATGCTGGTGGAATGCATATTAAAAGTCACCCACATAACGATTAACTTAATTTTCAAATAATTTAATTTTAAACTAGTTTATTTATGTTATTTAATAATCTATATAAATAACCTCAAAATATATCTTCTCAAACATTTTTTTATTTTCATAAATTCATATAAAATAATAGTAAATTATTATATATTAATATATATAATATATAAAATAATAAATAATAATATTTATAATAATTATTATATTAGTAATATTATTAAATATATATAATATATTATATATTAACTAATAATATAATATTTATATAATTATTAATAATAATTTACATTATTTATTTTTATATTATATTATTATTTGAGTATTATATATTTTTATATTATATTATTATATTATAAGATTATTTATGTATTACACTATTAGTTTTTATATTATATTATATTTATTTATTATTTATTATATTATATTAAATTAAAAGTTAAATTATTAAGATTTATATTATACTTATTATTATTGTTCCAAAATAAAGATTATATTTATAATTTTTATATTTTTGAAATAATTATATATTATAGGTCTCATGCTAGTAATTTTTTGTAAGCAACTATGTAGTTGCAAGAAACAGTTCCAAAAATAGTTATTTCAAATCTAGAAAATTTGAACCTTTTGATTTGGCTGACAATTGATATGCATTTTAGCTTGATTTATTAACATCAAAGTTGACAAATATATGGGTTTTTATTAATTAATTATTAATAATAATAGCTATAAACAATGACTACGATTTTTTTTGGCAAGATTTCAAGAGACGTTTTTGTGTACACATAAATGCTAAATCCATAATGTTGCAACTATAGGAAATGCCTTTCACCCTAATAATTATTTTAAGTGAACATATGATTTTTTGTATACAACAGATTTTTCTTATTTTTGTTTGTCGAATTCTAATTAACACTAATCTTAGATCAATTTTCCCTAACAATCATAAAAACCATATTTAGATGAATAGTTAAGCATGCATTCCTATTTATATACCCTTTTCTTATCAAATTAAACACCCAAATTTTTGTATTCACCAAATCTAATTACAACTAACATTTTTGACTGGAACCAACACTTTCAAAGCTTCCATTATTATTCCTTGTGCACCTCAATATAGCTTTTCTATCATGGATTACAATCAATCATGTCTACTCCTGTTACCATTAGAGAAGTTTCATGAGTTGAACGAAGAAGTAGGAAATTTTAGTTAGGTTCCTAAGAATCTACTATCAAACTTTGACTTTGTGTCTTATATAAATCCAATTTAAGATAGAGATTTTTTAATTTAGATTTATTTTCTTGTAGAATAAATTTATCTAATTAATTAAATTACTTCTTGTTTGTGAAAGGAATATGATTATAGTAGACATTTAAAAAAATAATTATATCAGTAAAAAAAGATTTATTGTTTAGGTTAGAAAAATATTTACATTATTCAAGTATTTTTAAATATATTCAAAATATTGATTAAAGTCTATTTCTTTTTATTTTAAATGTTTTGAAAATATTGAATTAAAAGTTTTAACTTTATTATAAAAGGAATAATATTATTTTAGATCTATGTATGCAATTCCCAAGATCCAACACATAAATCAATCATATAAAAAGAGATTCAAAGAAAGATTTATTTGTATTTTTCTCATTGATTATTTTAGATAAGAGAAAATTAAATTTGAATAATTTATTTTGCTATGTTGAATATTGAAAATTGTTTGAAAGGGATTTTAGCATTATAAAGTTTCACTATTACTTTTGCATTTTTATTTTAGAAAATAAAATGAAAGTTATTCATTACTTTCATAGATAAGTTTATATTTTTAAATATTTTTTAAATTTATTTAAAAAAATAAAAAATACATTTTTTTCTTGTATTCATAATAAATGAGCTTTACATCAATCGATTTTAGTTGGTTAGTTGATTTATTTAAATTCAAACATTAATATTTTTTATTTAGTAAATTATTTATTCAATTTAGATTAATTATTTCAATTCATTAAAAAGGTAAAAGAATAAAAATAAATTCATTTAGATTAATTCATTGCATTTGGAGAATAAAAGCACACTCAAAAAATTTAAAAAAATTAAAACATGTTAGAAAATTAAGTAAACAATACCTCACCTTGAAACCAATCAATCAAAACATTTGTAAGTGGTCAACACTTTGCAAGTAATCAAAAACTATCATCTAATTGACAAAATCAAAATAAGATGAAACTAAAGAAGTAAAATCATGCATTGAAACAAACAATTAAAGAAAACCTAGAATTTTTTTATCTAACTTTGTAGGTCACACTTGAAATTTCACAATATGTCTTGGGTTGAATGGTCCATAATTGTTAGAGGAAATATCAAGTGACTTAAGATAAATTATACCAAATTTTTCATTAATTACCTAATAAAAATGGCTATCCTTGAAGAGATATGGAGTGAGAATGGTTGCCTAGAAGATATTGAATAAGAAAATTTAATTAAGATCTTCAAATGTGTAAAAAATTACTTACAAGAGCTTCTAAATACTAATCAATATTATTATGATGTTCTCTCTAAAATAATCATCTAAAACATGTCTACAAAACACTCAACACATTATGTTTTTCCAAATCCTAAAAAATAAACATGCCTATTTCAACACAACCCATTCAATTGATTATTTTCCCACTCCTACCTTAAGAAGAATGGATTCCTTATTATCCATCCTTCACACATTTGTTTCTTACCCAATTAGAGGAAAATTCTATCAAACAAATCCAACTCAACCAACTCCTACTATGTCTACAACATTGAGTTACCACCTTATCTGATTCACTTAAATAATCATGTTTGAGCCAATTTGGGGTATATGTTAGGAAAGGTGTCTCAACCTTTCTCTTAGAGTTGAGTATATGAAGAATGCATCTTTTAGACTATGAAGCATAAAAGCTCAATTTTTGGGCTATAGAATTTATTTTTGGGAAAAAGAAAAAATTATAAGTTGTTTGGAATTACTTCTAGGGATGCATCTTTCATATATATCTTTGAACTTCCTACAATTATTTTGAAATGGGCCCCAATAGCCCACTAGGTCAAAATTTATGGCCTTAAAATTTTTAGCCTCTTACATGCTAAAAGAGGGAGTCACACTTGTTGAGAAACATATGGAGATAATGAAGTCAAAATGAAAAACCTTAGTTAATGAGTGGCTTATGACATATAGGAAAAAAGAATCTGTTATTTTTAGCTTATGAACTCATCTTGCGATTTGGGTGTTGGTTTTTTAACTAGGTATCTGGGTGCCACTTTATTGGGTGATTTCATCTCATGGTTTTATAATTACCATTTGATGGTTTCTTGTACTACTCCTATTTATAAGATGCTTGAGATGGAGGCATTATTAGTGAGTTTGTAGGCATAATTATGTTATAAAAAGTACTCTAGATCCTTGGCTAGTGATGCTCCTATAAAGGTTTTCTCTATGAGTGTATTGTAATTGTGTTTCTAGATTACTAAATAATATATTGGACCACTTTAGAATGTGAATGTTTTATCCCAAAAGAGTTTTCCCTATCTATACTTGCATTGTGGTATTTTTTTTTTGTTTTATATGTTTCATCCTTTTTGTAATTGTAAATATCTAAATATTGCACAATACTCCCTTCTAATATTAGTTCAACAAGATTTTTCACATACCTCACTTCTTTTCAATTGATATCATAGCCTGATTAACTCAAATTCTGTGTTGGGTAGTTTTTTTGTACTAATATTTGTTTAAGTGAAAGCTTGTACAGAAAGGGTTTGATCTTATTGTAGGGAGCATTGAGAATAGAAATGGAGATGTTCTCAAGCACAAAATTTGAGATTTGGAAGCTTATGATAGAGGACATGGTTGTGGATTGAGATTTATGGGCCATAGTATCTAAATCCTAACCTAAGTTATTATGTTACAAGAAGACTAGGAAAAAAATGGATAGAAAGCCTAAGTACCTCATTAAATTCTATTTGGTTGATTTAGTATTATTGCATGTACATGAAGATGCCATCACACCACATTTGCAAGAAATTGAAAGATTTGTATCAAGCTAAATATCTAGTTAACAAACACTTTCTAAGAAAGAAATTGCATACCCTTAGGATGGAGAATGGTGGCTATGTAGCTAAACACTTGAATATGTTTAACATGGTTGTTACTTGCTTGCACTCTTTTATAGTAAAAATGGGTGATGGGGGTCATTGCATGACTTTGTTGTGTTCTTTGTTAGATCTATGGACCAATTGTTATGATTATTGGAAGCACTACCATCAAATTGGAAATAGATGAAATTGTGGCATCATTGGTTTTCAAAGAGATGTAAAGAAGACTTCTAAATCTATTAAGGAGGCCCTAGTTATTCATGAAAGAAAAAATAAAATATGAAAAAAGAAAGATAATAAACAAGACAAGTCTAGATCTAAATTCCATAAAAAAATGTTAGAACTATAGCAAGACTCGCCATGACATAAGAGATTGTAAGAATTAGAAGAAAAAACAAAAGAAAGATTCTAGTGATGAGTCTAAGAAGTCCTGTGATGATGATTGTGATGTCATTGTCACAACCTTAGATATAGATGTGGTTGATTGACTTTAGTGCATCTTTTCGTCTAACTTCAAATTGTGTAAATGAAGGAATATAGGAGAAGAATGTTGGTTTCATCAAATTGAGGAAATGAAGCAAATTATTCTCAATCATGGTATTGCCTTACTTGATCCTCTAGTTCCAACACATGCCAAAACATTGTCTAGTCTCACTTAGACATCTTGTGATACATCAACATTTGAGGATAAACAATATAGTCCATTGACTTGCATTGATATCTCATCTCTCATATCAATTGTTGCTACATCTAAATCAGTTCTTGACTCATCCATGATTTCCATAGATTCTCTACATCAAGTTCTTACCAAATCCACCACATTGGGATGCATATCTATCAGACATAGCCTTTTTGTTTGTAGGATCCCAACCTGCAGATTTGGATGGCAACATTAAGGACATTCATCTTTTATTTGATGACAACTTTGATGAAGTTGTATCACCATTGCCATCTTTAGATATTGCTCTTACCTCGCCAGTTACATCAACTTCTATCATGATAGATTGTGTAGACATTCATGAGTTGAGATATCCAACTCAATTATCATCATTTGCAATAGTATCAGATTCACATCCCAGTCCAGACATAGCCATACATCCATGGTTCCTACATTCAAAAATCATTTATGGTACCTAATATATCATATCAGCATCCAACACACATCAATATTGGCTTGGAGATCTTTGAGCATCAGTTGAAGACATCATTGGTATAAGTTCAATCTTTGGATTATGTGCAACATTTAGAGAAATTCATCTTGCTTCTTGTATATTCCTATCTGGAATGAGAGTTCATATTGCACACATTTGTCATGTTGTTTCTTCCCAAGGGGATGAATGTTATTTATCTTTCATGGATCATCTTCAACATCGAGTGTCGAGCATCTACCAACACTACATGGTGTTCATGACTTCACATTTTCTTGGGGGTCACATGACCTTCTCTATTTTCTCTCCTATGGGGAGAACATATTGTAATTTTTGCTAGAAGTAGTCCTTGGAAGGTCATCATGAGTCCTCCATATATCAATTTTCTTCTTCACTTGTGAGTTTCATTGCATTTACATCATATTTGTATCATTCTCTTTTGGAGAGGGGTTTTTATTTCCCATTGGGTTTTTCTCCTTTGCTCCACTTTTAAGAGATTGCATTGTACATATGTACCTTATCAAGCTTCATAGTTGAGACCCATTTCATTCATGCCCACCTAATCTATACTTAAGGGGGGTGTTAACGTATATATTGTATTTTATGTATATACACTTAGGATTTAAGACTCGTTAGGAAACCCATTGAACCTTTCTCACATGAGGTGTCAATGTAGAGAGGTATTTGTAGAGGCTTTGACTCAATTTCGACACATCTTCCTACATTTTTGGTAGGAAACTCACCACCACTCCATGAGTGATGAGTCCTATCCTCAAGTCATGGAGGTTTGGTGCATACTTCATTCCTATTTATGTACACTTTGTTGATCTAATTTATGAGTTGACTATTATGCAATCTTGTTTCATTGTGCTTGCTAGAGTTTAGGACATAGGACAACAAAATTTCTATATTCCACATTCAAGGAAAC
>VDFB02183700.1:0-12000 GCA_007258455.2 Sequoia sempervirens
GTGGTTCTATTATAACCAATTTCAGTTGAAAGTGCCGACATTTTTCTTTTTCTTGCTATATCTTGATGTACAATAGATGTCAACACACCCTTCTTGTAGTGGCCTTATCCATTGATCGAGATCCTTTACCAATGGAATCTAAACCCTTTTTAACATTTTGAACAATATCCTTTTGTAATCCCATGTGTTTCTTCTTATTTGATGCTAAATGAACACCCAACAATTGTAATGACTCTTTGAGCTCATCACGAAGAAGTAAACATGATAACAATTGGGTTTTTTCAAGTGTATAAAGATGATTGAAATGATGGTTGATCATTCCATTTACAGATTTAGTCATTGACCTCTTTTTCTTATTATAAGGCTGGTTGGCATAATATTTCAGTTTCTCCATATCCATTTCAAGTAAATGATCTAAATTTCTATGAGAAATTTGTTTCCCCACCTTCTCAGCTAGTTTTATATTCTCATCCATACCAGTAGGAGGAAGTGATCCAACCCCTCTCCAACATGCATTGTTTGAACTTGTGCCTCCTCCCTATCTTCAAGGACCGTGTATTCTTGAGCGGATTCATTTGATCCAATGTCTAGATTTGGCTCGACTTGAGCATGAAAAATTCCTGCTTGTTGAGCCCTTCCTACACATGTGTCACAAAATATTTTGCAAACAAAAGTGAGAGATGATGTTAATATAAGTGAAGTTTATGTATGCATGCAAAACAAACCCATAAAACATGATGATCTATAAGCAGAGAAGTTTGTGCTAGTTTTATATGCTCATCCATACTAATAAAGGAAGTGATCTTGACCCCTCTCCAAGAATCCTCATTGTTTGAACTTCTTGGCCCTCCCCCAACTTTAATTGGGTCCATGTGTTCTTCAATGGATTCGTTTGATACAATATCTAGATTTGGCTCGACTCCAGCTTGAGGAATCTCTAGAGCATAAAACATAAAAAATAATTTGAGAACATTGAAGTGATGAAAATAAAATACCAAAGACACAAAACAAAAATATTGAAACAAAAAGAATTGGCTTAAGGAATTGGAGTCAAGGATCATATAAACATTGCAACTTTCATGACCAAGATGACTTGAGGACATTTAAAAGTATTTATAGTCATTCAAGTGTAATGATGGTTAGAAACCTTCAAAGTAAGTTCTAAAACACACACTTGGAGAGTGAGAGAGAGAAGAAAAAGCATGTACCTTGTTTCTATGATAATTTTCCAAGTTTTGATCACGCCTCTTTTGTTCTTCTTCTTTTGACAATTTTCGTTGAGATGCATTTTTTCTTTTTCTTTGTTGTCCCATTTTCTTCTTCAACTTAAAGATGACTATAAACAAGTCCTCTACCAACTTAGTTAAATTATCCTCAAAAAATTTCCTTGATTGATAAAAATGAAAATTTGTCGAGCTCCAATATTTTCCTCATTGATAAATGTGCAAAAACTTCTTCTCCAAAATCTGCGCTCCAAGTGAATCAAAATTATTCAAGTGTGCATGGAATAACTAGATCCTATTTTAAATGAATCAAGTAGTAAACAAACAAGTTATTTCATTGTTGAGTTTGTTGAACATATTTAATTCATAGGTATGCACAACATATCTAGTAATTTTAGAATTTTTTTAAAGTGTCAAAAATGTATATTAGAGGTATAATTTGAATTGAATTTTCTTAATTATATTTGAATTGAATTTCAAGTTAGTTGGTCGAAAAATGTATATTAGAGGTATAATTTGAATTAAATTTTCTAATTATATTTGAATTGAATTTCAAGTTACTTGTCAAAATGTGATAATAGCTCGATATAATTTGAATTTAGTTTTCTTTAAAAATTATATTTGAATTGAATCAAGTTACTTGTCAAAAAGATTATATCTTTACT
The DNA here is from genome assembly GCA_007258455.2 of Sequoia sempervirens. NCBI lineage: Eukaryota > Viridiplantae > Streptophyta > Pinopsida > Cupressales > Cupressaceae > Sequoia > Sequoia sempervirens. The sequence goes on from VDFB02183700.1 coordinate 1,889, forward strand.
CTCAATCTCAATGGTTCATGCTAAGCCTACCATTTTAAAAAAAATATTTATTGTGAGATCAACATGAATGAACTTAATTATAAAGGGCATTTCGTTGATTTCAAAATTCTACTACAGAGATCAAATGTATATTGAATATAAGGAAATGTAAGTTGTAAGAGATCATAAAATAAGAAAACATGTATGCATATTGAATATTTAAAGCAAATGCATACATATATTATGTGTTACAAACATGTTTAAACCATAAGCAAACACATGTACATACATGTAAAGGGATTCAATACATATAAACATAACACATATTATAAGCAAAGAGGCAAATGCATGTATATATCATATAAGAAAATATATGTACATATTATAAAAGCAAAATGTAAATTAAAGATCATCAAATGTCGAATACTAAAGATCAACACATATCAAATACTATTAAAGATCATCATATCATCAAATACATGTGGTCAAGATCATAAATCTAGAGTGTGTGGCCTAATATGAATGTCTACTCCTAGACGAATGGCCATTTGAATGAGAACGGTCCTACTCTGATGGATGTATTGAGCCCTGCAAATAAAATTGTGGACAAGATGTGTTAAATACATATAATTTATATTAAATAAATTTTATGAAATTTATTTTTAAATGAACTTGTATTTTTAAATATCAATCTAGATCTATGCATACATAAATATATTGCATGTACATATGCACGGTGATTATATAAAAATGTAAAACTCACATGTCCACCGACATAGCTGATTCATCCATTGAAATAACCATCATGCAATAATGATCTCGACTCAAGGCTAGAGTGATATGAGGTATGTCCACCTGTAACAATATATATACACATATATATCAACTTATATGAATATCTAGTTAAAAAAATAAAAAAAATAATGAAAAAAGAATTGAAACATGCACATGCACACATACATGCACATCATCTAATATCGGATGACCTAAGTCCTCTGAAACGGTCGCCTCCACCATATCTACCAAATGGTCAAGCGACAAATCAACATCTGCATCCATCCGATCTATCCCATGTCGTAATTCAAAAATGATGAATGTAGAGGACTATGAAGGTGAGATGGCATCGTGATGATGAACCGTAACCAAATCAACATATCAAGAAACCTATAGTCTGTGCAGTTGTTGTATGAACTGTAGGTGGATCTTGATGTGCACTAGTGCTCGGATGAGAGTGATGGGATCCTGGAACTGAACGACCTCTACATCTCAAATTCTCTCTAACATGCTCTATACCTATCCCATTGTTTGATGCAATGTGGGCATATGCCTCCAACAGATCCTCAACCAAACAATGCAGAGTCATGTGTGACATATCTCCTATAAGTGCATCAAGTTGTGTAGGTGTAGGGATGTCGGCCACTATAAAAGGATCCATGGTGGTCCAATCGCATCAAGATGATGTGGATTATAATGTCTCGACATCAAATAATCGAATTTTACACGATCATCGATATCCTAGTGGGCGGCAGCCAATGTCACTTACAATGTGAATTGCTTCCTTTGAAGCAATGGAAACCTCATCTGCTATGGGGGCTAGAGCTAGAGCTAGGGTGAGAGAAGGAGACCTGTCACCAACCAATACCCTAAACACTAGGGGTGGTCTATCTGCTCGATGATAGGTGGGCCTATCAGCAATCCTACCACGCCCCTGACCAGCATATAGTGGAATGTTGGTGGATTAACTTTGAGGCCCAAATGGACCTGACGCCCTGTTGAACAAAATACAATGGAATCTGGTCATTGTTTGGGTATATACCATGTGCTGCTAGAAATCGTGGGTAGATCAATGAGGCCATAGCATGATCAACACATCTAGTGACCTAGTATCCCCTAACCTTACGCACATTTAGATAAAATGGAAAACAAGTGGCTTTTATAATTTCTTTAGTGACACTATCTTGTATTTGTTTAAGGGGAATGTCACCATGTACTTCTTCCCACATGCGGGAAAGAATAGTAGTCACTCTATCTGGGGAATATGCACTAGCCCTCTCAAGTTCATCTTTTAGTTTTTCTAGACTATGCAATATTAACATGCATGCTTCACTATATATCCCCAGGTTTGCACCCTGTGCTAATGAATCTCTCAATTTTAAAATCTCATTACTAGTATTTGCAAACAAAGAATCTGGCATAGGTGGAACATGATTTTCATTTTCCATCTTGTATATATATATATACAATACACCTAAAAGAGCAATGAGACTTTGGTAAATAATATATCTAGATAAAGGGAATACAAATCTAAAATAGTTGTAATAATTCATCTACTCATCAATAATATTTTCATACCATTATCAATTTAAAAAGAATTGGAAGACAACTATAATCTATAACATAGCATTCTTAAATGGTTCAAATTTTAAATGAAGCGATGAAAGAAAGAATAAGAATACAAAGATTAGTATAAAATTATTTGAAAATAATTGGGGATAAAAATATTTAATCTAATAGTTGTTAACATAAATGAACTTCAATTATATATAGCCAAGACATCAAAAATTATAGATTGGAAAGCAAAATAATCAGACACATTTATCATATTTTATATGTATAAAAGTTTAGATACCATCAAACTATTTAAACATAAGGTTGTAAAGCTATAAATTGAATATCATTAAAAACTAATTTATTAAGAATCAAATCTAATAAAGTTTGACTTCATTGCATACTTATAAATATCTCACTAATCCAACCATACATATTATATATGTTAAGAATATATATTTACCCTTAAATATATATACTTGTTATAAATATATATTGAAAGAAGATGAAGGTCCTTATTTACCCTTAAATGACATTTAAATTGGATATTTTAATGTTCAATATAATGAAATGTTTAAAAAATGAAAGTGACAATAATATTGGAAATAAAAATGTTGAACATGAATGTGAAAATATTGTAAAATTTGATGGAACACCTATTGATAAGAGTAGCATCATAGAAGAAGAAGAAGAAATACATCAACAATTTCTTGACTAATGTGGATATGAACCCTATGACATTGAAATTGCACTCAATAATCAACTTGTTGATAACAATGATTAAATTGATAGCTCACATGAACCAATGAAACTCAATGTGTCTCCAAATTACATAAGAAGAGAGAACCTTTGTGAAGAAGAAAAAGAAATTCAAAAACCATCTTTTTGTAATGAGTTTTTTAAAATTTAAAAACATTCAAGAACCCAAAAATGGTTTGAAATTGATGAGCATAATAGAAATTCTTGAAGGCAAGAGGTCATCACAAACCATTCGGTTGTGGGCTTCAAAAAAATTCAATGAATGGTTTTCCAATAAGACATTAACCAAAAAATTCCAAATTTTTATACAATTACTAAAGACATGTAGAAAATGAGACCTTTACTAAATAAATTTCAAAGATTCATGTAAACAAAAAGTTTGATCGAAATAATATTGTTGTTAAAGTTTTTTTTAATGCATTCAATTCTATTGTAAATAATTTAGTAAGGAAAAAGATAAAAGATTTGCTCATAGAGTAATAACATCATTAGTAAGAAATTAAAAAGTTAAAAAGGCTCAATTATTAAGGTAAACTTGTCTTGAATTAAGCCTAAATCATAAAACATTATCAAAAGTACTATCAATAAGATCATGATTAGAAAGTCCTATTGAAAATCATACTTGGGCTTTTAGCAGTAGGCTTCCATGAGTTGATAAGAAGCTAATTAATAGCACAAAGGATGAAATTCAACAATTTTGGCACTCTAACTCTAGATTTACATATGAGGTTGGAAACAAAATTTTTTATACTCTACCTAGGCCATGATTCTGTTATGAGTACAAAGAGTTTATCATAGAAATACATCCATTATTATTGAGTTAAAAGTAGGTTAAATATTATTTTTCTTAAAAAATTCACTTTTATATAAATGTAGGTGTTTTGGAGAACAAAGCTATAGTATGAATAAGTGATTGACATCGATGGCTATAAATTTCAAGGTGGGGACATTAAATATAATTCATAAGGTGTTATAATATTAAATGCTTTCATTGTTTAGTTAGTTTTAATCAATGTTGTATGATTTATTAAACATTTTTTTAATATTTAAATGTAGGTGTTTTGGGGAGTAGCAGTGATAGATCTAGCTCATTGAGAAAGGATATAGGTAGAGAGGAGGAGTGACCTTGACAAGGATTGAGACATGGATCACCTCAGGGTGGTAGATATGAGTGGAACATATCCATAGAGAAGGATAGGCTAAGAGGATAGATATAGGAGACAAATACCTTAGGGGCACCTTTTTAGTTGTGTGTATGCTCTACAGAGTGGATTTAATCATGAGTGCTTTGATGTATTTGAAGACACATTTGTATGAGAACATAGATAATATGATATGGGAACTATTAGTTGCGTTGATGATGGGTGTGATATTTTATGTGTATGTTGATGATGTGCATGATATATATAGTTATATTTCTTGTATTTGGATGCTCATAGGTATGGATGTTCATGAATCTTATGTGTATGTCTAATGGTGGCATGTGGAAGGATAAATATGGCTATTGAAAACTTTACCATTATCTTGACAACTAATTATGGCTATATGATTATCTTATTGTAATGAACCTAAGTTAATTTGATAGATATTAGTGAAGTTGAATTAGAAGCATGGATTGTGCTTTATTATACACATTTTACGTTTAAAAATATGGGTCTAATTTTGCGATATTGAAAGTCAGTTAAATTTCTTCAATAGTATATCCAAGGTATAGGGATATATTAGTGGTAGGAGTAGTGTAGGATAAAAAGGAGAATGTATAAAGAGGGGAAGGTCTAGAAAGGTAATGACATGGTAATGGAAGGAGAAGTTACACTATAAGGTTAGATTTTCATAGGATAAGGAGGAATGGTATGAAGAACATATCTACATATAGGATAGTGCTAGTAGTAACAATGGTGTGAACATATATAAAAGGATGGGAGATAAGAAAAATACTAGTGGAGAGAAAGGCGGTAGGACATGGGTGGTGGCTCCCATGGAAGTGGTAACTATACTATGATAGGAGGAATCATTATAAGAGGATGAAGGGTAGATGGGTGCATAGAGGGTACAACATTATTAAAATCCATTAGAGTGGTAATATTATGAATAGTATTAATTCCCTAAGGATAGCCACCTAATACATTATATAAATTACTAGCCAATGAGTGAGGATATTTAGGGTGGAGAGGTGCATCAATACGTAATTATCAATTTAGGAAAATATCTTGTTTAGCAACATATGTATCTAAATCATAGTCTTGATCATTATTTTTCATCTTCTTTAATGTGGCTCTTTATATGGTTGTCATTAGCTATTATATCAAAAAATGATTCAATCGTCATTTTATTTGCTAGCCATATTAGAGTTAAGATGAAAACTCCATAAAACAAGATTTTAAAGGATATTAATTTGACTAGATAAAAGATCAAGGAAAACACTCTCAAACATGCAATATACCCCAATTGCTTAGACAATGCATATTTCCTAATAATGTGTGCAACTAAAAACTAATAACATGTAATGAATGGATGTAGGTGATAATAATTAAATAATCCTAATTGAACTAGGGTTGTCCCTTTTATATATTTAAGAAGTTGTAAGAGCATTGTATGAAATTTTAAGATGGGAATTACTTATGAAATGTTATATGACACATAAGAGAATAAAAAAGGGGGGTTACACTAGAATATTGATTAGAATTATGAAAATCATCAAGATCATCTTAAATAATGGGTTTGAATATGTCAAAAATGGAGTGTCGGTTATGAGGAGGAGGATTTGAATTTTTTTGACAAGATGTAAAGCATTTGCTAAATACATCCTATAAACCAAGTCAAGGAATATGGTGTTGGAATTTGTACCAAATTTGGTGCCATTTTTAGGTCATTATTTTGGCTCATGGCTTTGGTAAACCACACTTGGTTTATGGTTTAAATTTTTCCTATTTATGGGTGTTTGAGATGGAGAAAGCATAATGATTTTATAGGTATCATCATGCTACTAGAAATTACTCCATATGAATCACATGTTGATGATACTACTATAAGGGTATGCACATGAATATTTTATTGTAAATGATATTATTATCAAATAATATAACTGGTTCATGTTTTTGGTTGTGGGATTTTTCTTCCAAGAGGATTTTCCCATGTACATAATTATGTTATAAATTTATAATTTATACATTTTTCTTGTAACTAAAATTAAATCTATTTTACATATTTATCTCTTGATAGGTTAATATGGACATTTTTAATGTTACAAATGATACAATTTGTGGTTCTATTTGAACTTCATAACTTTATATTGTTTGTTTCCATATGCTATTAAGTTCTTATATATGTTTCACTTGGTCTTTCCATTTAGGAGCAAGCTATCCATAGATTTGATTGTTGAAATGGGAAGGCATATTTCATTTACACATAGAACATAAAAATGTATGCAAAATGGGGAAGCAAATCCAATTTGAATTCAAAAAAATTGAAAACACTTTAAAAACTTCCAAACAAATCCAATTTGAATTCAACAAATTTGAAAAAAATTGCATCTAGGGTTTTGAAATTTAACATATCAATGCATTTTAAACTCTAAAAAATTCGAATTTCAAATACCTGGTGCTCGTTATGGAAGTCAGGTTGATGAATTTTGGAGAGACCAAGTTGAAGTTGTGTTTTCCGGAAAGAAGGAATCAGTTCACTCGCTCTCACAGCCTCGGTTCGCCGCACGCAGGGAAAGCAACTGGTAATTTTAGAAAGTGACAGTCGAAATGTGAGTTTTTTTTTTTTGTCATATGTAAGGGGGTTCGGTCGAACCTGGGTTCAACCGAACCCCTTTAAATATGATTTTTTTAATTTAGGGTTGAGGGTTCGGTCGAACCATTGGTTCGACCGAACCCCATGAGTTAGAAGAAAAGGAAAAAAAATGAAATTTCCTTCCTCATATAAATTGTAAACCACTATTTTGAAGTTTCCCATGTACATGGGTACCTAACATGGATTCATTTACTGGAACCCATCATCTTTTGCATCCTCCTATGTTGTGCTTAAGGGGGGGTGTTGGTGTAGGTTTTTATTTTCCTAGTGGGTTAATCTATTTTCCCTTCATCCTAGGTTTTTCCTACACTTAATTAAGCTTGCTTAGGATAATAAAGTGAGTTTATTACTAGGAGATAAGAATGTGGTGTTACCTTCCTTAAAGGTTGGAACACATTCCACTCTTGGTGGCATCCTCCACTTTTGGTCATCCATACTTTCCACTTTTGGTGGTCGATCTCCACCTTTTGTGTTTGATTCCTATTGGTTGGATTTTCCACCTACCTCCTCTCCAATGTTCTATATAAAATCACTAGACTTAGCTTGTATTTGCATCCATTCATTCTCTTGCATTGTTGTATACTTTGGGATACATGCACCTTGATGCATGCAGTCATTATTCATGCATCTTTTCTTTGTATCTTTCCAACTTGGAAGCTCTTAATGCAATTTTTCCACATCGACATTGCATAATCTCTCGGAGTCTTGGTTTGCCTTCTTATGTTTTTCTATTTTATGTAACTTTTATTTTCTCTTAAAAAATTCCTTGGGTTATACAATCTATTTCAGATTTCTAACAATATCAACTTTCTATTCTACTAAATAGGCTCTTGGAGCCTCATGGTCAATGCCCATTCTTGATAACTTTATTGCTGATCTCACAAGGGAGCTAGAAAATTTAATTCAAATGGTCACTTTGAAGCCTACTAATCCTCAAGCCCTACTTGTAGGGAATGAAACACAACAAACTTCAAAAGGAGAGAAGAAGAACACTAAAAATGACAAGGAAGTTAGGAAAGAAGGAAAATTTGACAACTCCAAAAACTCTTCTCAAAGTAAGTCAATTACTAAGAGAGTTAAATGCATGCATTTTGTAAAAAATTTTGACATGATGAAAATCAATGCAGGAGGAAACAAATTGAGTCCCTACAATATATTCTCAAAAATAATAATATAGGGCTACCTAATTCTATCAAGGCATCTTCATCAATGCAGCAAAATACTAAGGACAAAGAGAAATCAAAGGGAAAAGCCTTAGTCAATATAGCATCATTATCTCCATCATGGATTATAGACTTTGGTGCTTCACACCATATGGGTTGTTCACATGTCATTTTTTCATCCTTAGATCCATCCATTATATCCACAATCACCTTAGGTGATGATACTCTAGCATTGGTAAAAGGGAGAGGGTCTGTTGAAGTTGAAGGAGGAACATTTTTAAATGTTCTAAGTTTCCCCTCATTATCAACCAATCTCCTTTTAGTGTATCAAATAACTCATTTAGGGAGGGGCATGAGAGTACACTTCTCTCCAAATTTAGTTGAGATAAGATAATTAAAAAGAAATAATTTGGTAGCAATAGGGGAGGAAAATCACCAATCTAGATTATATACCTTTTCAAATTTTTCCATAAATATTTCTCCAAAAGCACTACTAAATTATTCAGATTAAGTTAGAAAATTATTGCATGAGCGGTTTGGCCACCTTAACTATAGTTATATTGAGCAACTATGTCAACATAATATGGTTAAGGGATTTCCTAAGTTTAATTTTTTTAAGGGACTTTGTGAAGGTTGTGCACTTGGCAAACATCTAGAGGAAAATTTTGATAAAGGCAAATCATGGAGAGTAACACAAGTTTTAGATCTTGTTCACAGTGATGTTTCAAAGGCATTTCCCCATCCCTACTTTACAAATGCTAGATAGGTTCTAACCTTTGTCAATGATTTCTCACATTTTACATGGGTCTACTTCATTAGGAAAAAATCAAAAGTATTTGAGTCTTTTCAAGATTTCAAAGATCTTGTCAAAAAATAGTCAACAACTATTTTGAGTGGTTTTGCATATCAAAGGGGATAGATCTGTAGTGCATAGTTTCTTATACCACCCAACAAAATGGTGTTTCCAAATAGAAAAATATATCATTAAAAGATATGGATAATTGTATGATTCACTCAAATGGCCTCACACCATCACACTAGGTAGAAGCAGTCAACTATGCATGTTACATTCAGAATAGAGTTCCTCATAACTCCTTGAAGGTTATCACTCCCTTTGAAGCTTGGAAAGGATGGAAACCAATATTTGATTATTTCAAAGTTTTTGAATCTCATACCATGGCACCCATTCTAAAAGAACATCACAAGGCTATCGATACATAATCCAAACCTTGCATCTTTGTTGGATATCTAGATGGTGTAAAAGGATATCGCCTACTCCACCCTACCACACATGAGTTGTGTATTGAGGGAATTGTTAAGTTTCAAGAACATCTTTTTAAACTATACTTAACACTTCTTAACATATTGTGGACTCACTAGATCCTAATTACAATACTGAAAAAATTCAAATAATTCTCAACAGATTCCTAGTGCAACATCTTCTTCTTATTCTAGTTCTCATATGATGAAAATGATGAGATTTCATCTTCATCTAGGTTAGGGATTGCATTAGAAGTTGACATTTTTGTACCAGACTCACCCACATCTTGAACTCTACATAGAGTAGATACATGGGTACAAGATCCAGCAAATGACAGATAGATTCAGAAAAAAAATTCAAGGGGGGCCACATGCCTTCTTTGCTTTATTTTTTGACCACAGACATTTAGAGAGACATTAGGCATACCTGAGTGGGATATTGCTATAGATGAGGAATATGATTCCTTGATTAGAAATCACACTTGGTAATTGACTTCACTTCCTAAGGGAAGGAAGACAGTTTGATGTAGATGGATATATCGACGTAAATTTGCAGTAAATGGGTCAGTTGATAAATACAAAGCATGGTTGGTTTCCAAGTGCTTTTCATAGGTTGCAAGTATTGACTATACAAAAAACTTTGCACCAATTTCCAAGATTACTTCGATTCAACTCACATTAGCTATAGCTGCAACACATGGATGGGTTGTACATTAGATGTATGTGAAGAGTCATTTCTTCATGGAGACCTTGAGGAGGAAATCTACATGAAACAACCACTAGGGTTTGTTTAGGATTCATCCTTAGTTTGTAGATAGGAAATCT
>VDFB02183701.1:0-37537 GCA_007258455.2 Sequoia sempervirens
GCAATAATGGTATGTTTGGCGGATTGGCGTATGAAGTTGCGCTTTTGGTTGCGAGAAAGATCTGGTGGTAAGATATTATCTTTCAGATAAGTATAAATTTCTCCATAAATGGAGGATTGGGCACTATCCAAAAGGCTTATGGTTTGGGATTTGGGATTAGCGTATGTAGGGTCTGATACTTGTTCTACAATAAATCGATAACGATCTTGCGTTTCAGGCATTTGTAGAAGAGATGCTATTGTGGCCATGGCATCTGCTGCTTTGTTCTCTGATCTTGGTATCTGCTCAAATTTGATTTCTATGAAGTACTTTCGTAGGTCATCCACCAACCTCTTGTACAAAATCAGTGTGTCATCTTTAGTTTGATAATCATTGTTGACTTGATAGATGATTAACTAGGAGTCTCCATACACCTGTAGTTCTGTGATTTTCCATTCAATAGCCACCTTAATTCCAAGGATCAAAGCTTCATATTCTGCCACATTGTTAGTGCAACGGAAGGTAAGCCTGTATGACCGCGGGATTGTGTGCCCAAGAGGTGTGACAAATAGAATTCCTGCTCCTGATCCATGTTGTGTGTAGGATCCATCGAAGTAGAGTTGCCATGGTTGTGTTGTTACATTGAGGATATCTGCATCGGGAAATTCCATGGTCATATGATGACTGTCAGATAATGGAGCTTCTGCTAATTGATCGGCGATGGCTTGTCCTTTGATAGCTCGCCTTTCCACATACTGAATATCAAACTCACTGAGGAGCATGACCCACTTTGCCAACCTTCCTGTTAAAGCTGCTTTGCCCAGTAAATACTTGAGAGGATCAATTTTTGCAACAAGCTTGATAGTGTGAGTAAGCATATAGTGTCGCAATTTTTGTGTTGCAAATACTACTGCTAAGCATGATTTTTCAATGAAGGTGTAGTTTACTTCATGTCCATTGAGTGTCCTGCTGATATAGTATATAGCCTGTTCCTTTCCTTCATTATCCTCTTGTGCTAGCAAGGCTCCTAAAGAAATGTCTGTTGTTGCAATATATAACAATAATGGCTTGTCTTCACTGGGTGGTACCAAGATTGGTGGCGTCATCAGATAATGCTTGATTTGATTGAAGGTACTCTCACACTGTTCATCCCATTTGAAAGGCACATTTTTATGCAAGAGATGGTTGAACGGATGACACCGATCTGCTAGTTGGGAGATGAATCTTCTGATGGACTGTAGTCGGCCTTGTAGAGATCTTAATGTGTTGATATTCTTAGGAGGTGGCATTTCCATAATGGCCTGGACTTTTGTCGGATCTACTTCAATTCCCTTTGTAGAAACTATGTATCCTAGGAGCTTTGCTGATGTTACTCCAAAGGCACATTTCTTTGGATTCAATCCTAACACCTTTGTTCTCCATTTGAAAGGCACATTTTTATGCAAGAGATGGTTGAACGGATGACACCGATCTGCTAGTTGGGAGATGAATCTTCTAATGGACTGTAGTCGGCCTTGTAGAGATCTTAATGTGCTGATATTCTTAGGAGCTGGCATTTCCATAATGGCCTGGACTTTTGCCGAATCTACTTCAATTCCCTTTGTAGAAACTATGTATCCTAGGAGCTTTGCCGATGTTACTCCAAAGGCACATTTCTTTGGATTCAATCTGACTTTGAATTTTTCCAACCTATCAAATATTTTGGCCAATATCTCTAGATGTCCTTCCCTGGTGTAAGATTTGGCTAAGATGTCGTCCACATAGTCCTCCATGAAGGTATGCATCATGTCGTGGAAGATTGTTGTCATAGCCTGCTGGTATGTAGCTCCTGCATTCTTTAACCCAAAAGGCATGACGTTCCAGCAAAAAGTGCCCCATGGACATGTAAAGGCTGTCTTTTCTTGGTCTTCAGGAGCTATCTTGATTTGATTGTATCTTGAAAATCCATCCATGAGTGATAGCATTTTATGGCTGGCTGTGAGATCTACAATCATGTCTATGTTTGGCAAAGGAAAATCATCCTTTGGACATGCTTTATTTAAATCCAGGAAATCAGTACATATTCTGATGGTGTTATCCGGCTTTGAAATAGGCACAATGTTGGATATCCATTCCGCATAGTCAATAGATCTGATGAATCCAACATCTAGTAATTTCTTCAAGTCATTTTTCACTAATAATGCAACATGTGGATGCATTTTTCTCAGCTTTTGTTTTACTGGTTTAGTGCCAGCTGGTAAGGATAAGTGATGCATAATGAGATCTGTGTCCAAGCCTGGCATGTCAGAGTATGACCAAGCAAAATTGATGCATCGTTCTTCAAAGAATTTGATAAAATATGGCTTTTCTGTATCTGTCATGGATGCGGCTAGGTGTAATATTCTTGCTTTTTCTGTTGTGCCAATATTAATAGACTGTGTGGGTTCTATTAACACTGATGATCTTTCATGGTAATGTTGCGGGAGAATGTCAAACCTTCCATCCTTTGGTGCCTCAATGAGGTTTTCGCCATCGGATGCGTTCTTTATTTTTACTATTTTAGGATCAAATACTGCCATAGAATGGTTTTCACCATTAGATCCATGTTTTTCTTTCATATTTTTGCAACTGGAAGGTTTGGCATCCTCCTGCCTAAAAGCATCATTAAAAGAAGTATTGGTAGAACAAGCATCGGATTCCTCACAGCAAAGGTAGTTAATAATGGAGGAATCATTGTCAAAAATAGGGAGATTAATAGGATGTTGGGCTTCCCATTCGATAAGTTTGGGATGTAGTAAAGGCAATGAATCATTAGATGGGTTGAGGTCAGCGATTGTGAAAGCTCAGACGGAAATGTCATCTAGGTTGTCTATGGTTATGTCGAGGCCTACAAAGGTATTTTCTTCCACATCATTTATCTCAATCGATGTCCGTTCATCTTCACTTGAGTCATTGAAATTTTGCGTTTCAAAGACAATAGGATTAAAACTTGAGCTTTGACCCTCCTCGTGATTGGGGGTATACTTTTTGATAATATCAATCTGAATATCTTCATAGGAAACCTCTGATAGGTTGTCCCACTCATACTCATTTGAATCTGTTTTAGAATTATCTCTTATTTGAAGAATACGCTCCACGGTTTTATTGGTGATTTCTGCTCTTGCTTTTTCTATGTATCCTAGTCCAGTTTTGTCCTTATGTTGGAGCGTAAGAGGCTGGATTGGTTCTGTTATGCCTTGTTTTCTTAACCCAAGAGGTCCCTGTCCTGAATATCCCATTTTCTCCAGAATAGTTTTTCCTTTCCCATATTGATTTGTCTCTATGATGTTACTTGTGGAAACAGAGGCTTCTTCATCCTTATAAAGCCAATTTAGTATGGCCTTATCTTCTGATTCTTCATCTAAGCTCCCAGCTTTTACAAATCTGCCATCTAATGCTGTTGTAGATTGTTGTGAAGTGTGGGTGTTTGTGGATGGTTGTCCATGTGTTTGTAAGGAGGGTAACATTTGTGATAGATGGAATGAGTGTCCAACACCATATTCACTTATTCCTTTATCACTTATCTGTACTTCTTTGGTGAATTGATGTGAGAGTGGAGCCAATTGTTCTTCAATATTTGAAGGGTTAGATTGTGCCACCCTTATCTCTTGTGATCTTTGTTGTTTTGGAAGCCACTTTGAAATGAAGATTTGTTGTTGCTCACTATCTGATGTGCCAACTTCTCTATTGTTAGGTATGAATGTATCCTGAGATGTCTTCAATGTATGACAAGCCTGGGTGTCATTGTAGTCTACTGTGATTGTTACCTCCTGTCCATTGATGGGAAATTTTAGGCATTGATGATAGGTAGACGGTACTGCTTGCATATCATGGATCCAAGGGCATCCCAACAGTATGTTGTATGTCAGTTCCCTATCTAAGACTTGGCAAACCACTTTTTGGACAATAGGCCCAACTTGAATGGGTAATATGATCAATCCTGTAGAGGACCTTTCTTCTTCATCATATGCTTTGATTGTGATTTTTCTTCTGGTATCAATGGCTTCATCTGAGTATCCTAGTGCACGAATCAGTTTAAGGTACAAATATTTAAACCGGCCCCTCCATCTATCAGGACACGTTTTACACGATGTTTATGGATAAGGACTTCAATGTGAAGGGCGGAATTATGCGGATGGGTGAGTGATACATCATCATGTTCAGAAAAAGAAAGGCAATGAGGTGCAGATAGATGTCCCACCATAGCTTGGAATTGACACACATCCAGATTGTTAGGTACTGTAGTTGATACGAGAGCTTGTTCAAGAACCTCTTTGTGTGATGGGGAAATCTTCAAAAGTTCCAAGATTGATATTTGTGCCAGTATTTTCTGCAATTGATCGATGATATTATATTGATTGGAGGGGGGATCCACTGATGGGGATGATATTGATGCTCCTTTCAATATAACTTTGGATTGTGCCCTTGTTGTGGCATTAACCGGTTGGTACTCTTGTTTCCCTTTGAGTGTGACTACATTGATTTGGTTTTCGGATTTGTCCATATGTTGTACCAAATTGGTAGATGTAATGTCGTTGTTCTGGTTGATTTGATTGCATAACTCTTCATCCTCTTTGGCAGCAGAAAAACAAAGGATTGTTGCGTCATAAACATAACCAACGTTCTTACCTTTGGTGTTTGCGGAAGAAGATTCTCCCTTTTGATAATTGGGTAGAGGATTTTTGAATGTTGTATGATCCTTGTTTGTTTGAGGGCCCTCTACGAATACTTTCTTTTGATCTATGAGGTCTTGTACCACATGTTTTAATTGCCAACAATTTTCAGTCATGTGACCTTTATTTTGATGATAGTGACAGTAATGTAAGTCATTCCACCATGATGGTTTGACTTGAGGGTCCCAATTTCTAGCCTCTTGCACTTGAATGAGTTTTTCGTTTAAAAGTTCTTTGAGGACTGATTCCAACGATTGTCCTAATGGCGTGAATTTTCGTTTATTGGAGGGTCGTTGGAATGATTGGGTTTTCGTTTCTCCACTGTTTTGATTATTTCCTTGATCACTACTTTGTTTGATATTAAAACCATTGTTTTGTTTGTTTGTAGTAGTTGGTGTCAAGGTGAATACTGGTTTAGATGTATGTGCATCGATCATGGTATCAGTATTCTTGTTCTTTTGCCAAAATCTTGGCTTTTCGTTGTTGATGTTAGAGGAATGGTTATTGTTTGAACCTTCAGTGAAATGTTTGATTGTTCCTCTTTTGATTAGAGCCTCTTCGATTTTAAGCCCTTTTTCGATAACTTGTTCAAATGTGGATGGACATTGTAAGTCCAATCTGTAGTTCATGTCATCTACTAAGTTATCAATGAACATCTCTATCTTCTCCTCCTCAGGAATAGATCTAGGGTATTTAGCAAATAGCCTTCTCCATCGTTGGAGAAAAGAGAGAAACTTTTCGCCCTTTGCTTGTTTGGTGTTGTAAAGTTCTTTTAAGGTTACCCCATGTTGGATGTTGAATGAGAAGTGTGTTATGAACCTATTGATTAGTTCCTCAAAGGATTGAATTCCAGGTTCTAATTTAGAAAACCACTCCATGCAAGTGTTTCCTAGGCTTCTTGGGAATAACCGTAGTAAGTAAGAGTCCTCGTGTGCGAACTCTATGCTCATAGCTCGAAATTCTCGTACGTGGTCAAACGGATCAGTTCTCCCATTGTATTTGTTGTATGTTGGGTACTCACAATACCTTGGAAATGGTATCATGTTGATGCTTGAGTCAAATGGATAAGGGCAAATGTCTTGTAATAGATACCTCTTTGTTGGCCCTTGTTGGATATTCTGGAATTGTAATTGTAACTGTTGGATTTGTCTTGTCAAAGCATCTATTTGATTTGGATTCTCTATATTAGTTGAGTTAGGTGTGGTTGCTTCCTTGAGTTGATTGACATCAAAGTCTTTAGGAAGCTTAGCACCTTTGTCAGCTAATAAGAGAAGATACTTTTCCATGTCTTGCTCTAGCATCTTTTCCATAAATTTATGGAAATGAGGGTCTTGTTGCACTTTCTCGATTTCTTCTGCAGTTATTTCCTTCTCATGTGAGTTAATAAGAGGATCAGTGTTGCTATATCGTCCCCAAGGGTTTTCTTCAGTCATGGCTGCTATTTTTTCGTTTTCTTGTTCTTGTTGTTTTTGATATGCTGCTCGTGTGAAGATAGGCATACAAACGTTAAAAGGTTTACCCTAGACTTTGATCTTGGATTTGATTGGATAAGTGTCAAGGTTGTTGATTTAAAATCTGATTTTGTTTTGTCTAGTTTCATGATGAAAGGATGATAGAATCCTTGATAGGGAAATTTTGACAGAAAATCTCAGATTTTGGTGATAACGACACTATGCAAGATGCTGCAAGATCTAGGTATAGGGGTAAAGCTTTTCTTTTTGTATGACTATTGTGTTTTGGACTGTAAAAAAATTATTTTGAACTAATAGAAACCTTGTATTTGATATGGGCAAGCTGACAAAATGCCCTATTAACTCTCTATTTTTCAGGTTTTATGGCGCGCTAAAACAGATACCATGCGCGCTAAAATAGAGACTAGGCACACTGAAATAGAAATCAGGTGTGCTAAAACAGAGACCAGGCGTGCTGAAACATAATCCAAGCACGCTAAAACAGATGCTAGAGGCGCTAAAATAGATACCGGGTGTGCTAAAACAGAATCTAGGTGCGCTAAAACAGAGATACAAAGCGCTAAGACAGAAACTGGGCACGCTGAAACAGACTCCGGGAGCTCTAAAACAGATACCAAGCACCCTGAAACAGAATCCAGGTGCGCTAAAATAGACACCAAGCGCGCTAAAACAGAAACTGGGCGCGCTAAAACTATGACCTGAAGGGGTTTAAGACAGAAAAAAAACTATCTTATTCTATGAAACTCACTTGGTCTGGTATCATATTGGATGGCCGGTTGTGGGATGTATTCAGGATGAATTCTCTGACTATGATTGTGATGTTGCCTAAGAGCTCTTCTTTGAAAGTATGCTTGTGAGTCTAAGGGAGCTACGGCGTAGTCGTCTGTATAACCTCTAGAGAAATCGTGATACCTATGAATAAAAGTTCTATGTTGGAGTAGAACTTTCCTGCTTTGATATAGAAACCTTTGTTTTCTTAGGAGTTGTTTGTAGGCAAGTGTCCTCTTTGGTTTTCGGATTCGTTTGGCAAGAGATTTCTTGACAAACTTGGTGGATACCCAATCTCGAATCATGAGAAATCCACAAGTGTTTTGATTTTTTAGGATTTTTGTGATGATCTTATCTGAGTTTAATGATAGAAAACACAACAATCAAGAATAGAGTGGTTGTATTTAAAATCCTAGAATCTAAACAAGTAGTGTATGTTCTCAAGAATCAATGATTCTTCTTGATTTTTACTGGTTTGATAACAAGATAAGACAATCCAAACAGACTCACTCCTAGAGACAAAAGGTCATCGTTATATACTCGAACGGCCCACAGCTTGGAATTGCGTCGACTCACACAGCCATGTCACCCCCTAGAGGGCGCCCGTGTTTTTGTCTTTTCCAGGTGCGTACTCAGAGTGACGGAAGTGGATACCGGATCCCCTGAGCAAACAGTCCTTGGCAATTATATGGTGAGTGCTTGAGGGTAGATTCTTCCCCGCCCCTGCACCGCCGAGTATTACAATGTTCGGAAACTGACAAGCGTGCTTCTAGTTCTAGGTTCTTAGATAGGGTTTCCGTTCGGAGCGGCAAATGGATAAACTCCCTCGAGAGACCTCCCAATCTTTAAAACAAAGATTTTGGGGATGGTTATCCTGCGCACTTCCGTTGAAAGAGGGTTTCCCCAAATTCACATAAATTTTAAAGTGGGTTGGAATACCATGGCTTTTGGCTGTCCCCACTCAGGTCGTTCCCGTAGGGTGAGTACTTTTTCCCACTACGGCAGGCCTGTCTAAAGGTTTTAACAAAAGCATAAAATTGCATAAAGTAAATGGTGAGTCTGGTATTTTGATGCACCCAGTTAAGGGGAGAGCATAAACCTGTCACCCAAACACAGCAAGATTTTGTTCTTTTTAAGCCCAAAAGACAAATGATTTACTTCTAATGGAGATATTGCTCCATGACAAGCAAGATGTTCAATTTTTAAAACCTCAAAAGAAGTGTGATGTTTCTATCCTAGGATTGGTACATTTTTAATCCATTTATATCCTATGATTGGTAAATTTTATCCATTTCTATCCTAGGATTGGTAAATTTTATTGTTTCTACCCTAGGATTGGTAAATTTTAACCAAACAGAAAGAAATAAATGAAATCTGGCCGCGGACGCGTCAGATCCAGATGAAAGAAATGACTTTAAATGAAAAGAAGTGGCGCGCTGGAACAGAAACTAGGCGCACTAGAACAGTGACCGGGCGCGCTGGAACAGAAACCCGGCACGCTGGAACAATTACCGGGCGCGTTGGAATAAGAACCTGGCGCGCTAAAATAGAATCCTGGCGCGCTGTAAAAACTCTCGATCCCGCGAAAACTTTTACGCCGATTCCTGTACGACAATATTTTCAAAAATTAGCAAAATACGGGGTATTGCCCCACGGTGGGCGCCATTTTGTAAGCTGTAGAATGGGGGAAACAAGCTAAACTATGCATCTACGCTTCTAAATAAGATAATTGTATCTAAAACTCAATGAATTTAAACTAAATTAAACTAAAAAGCTTCAAAATGCTATCCTATTACTCTCTAACTCTAAAGACTTCTCTAATTTACTTAGCTCTTAGATTCTTAAGCTAATTAAACTATTAAGTGACACTTAGAGAATGAGAAATGAGATTATGCTACTCTATTTTAATCTAAATATGCAAACTCTATGCTAATGGCAGCCATGGCTGCAAATACTGATGCTGGATGGATGCTGGATGGTTGCTGGATGATTGTTGGATGAATTGGATGCTTGAGTGCTTTGGAAACCTGCAGAGTAAGATTACATTTGTTGGGATCCTTTTCTTGCAGCCCAAGAGCTGTATTTATAGCATTCATGGCAGCACAATTGTACAGGAAACCGGGATGAGGGGCTATGATTTCTTCTAGAGAATCCAAAGGCATAGGATGAGAAGAGAGAGCTGATCATGGAGAATGGTTTCTCCCCATGAAAACACCAGGCAAGATAAGAGGGAAGGTGGGTGGAAGGTTGTTGAGAGATCTTCTTGTAGATTTTCCCTGAAGCTTTCCCGTGAATGACAGTGCCATTAATTTGATTGGTGAGAAATAAATATTTATTGGTGAGGGAATAGTGCAAACTTTATGCAATAAATTTAAATAATTTTAATTTATTTAAATTTAGCAAAAATGAGGAATAAATAATTTAATAAATCAAACTATAGGGTTTGGTTTTATTAAATTAAAGGAGAGTGATAATTAAATAAAAGATTTTTGACAATCTTTATTTAATTAAGAGGAAATGTGAAATTAAATAACACGAATTATTTAAATTGTGTATTCAATTTTAAGATAGAAAAAATAATGATAATAATTAAATAAAACAAAGTTTTTAATTTTGTTTATTTAATTAAGAGAGAATTAATGTGATAAAAATGATAATAATTAAATAAAACAAAGTTTTTAATTTTGTTTATTTAATTAGGAGAGAAAAATAGGAGATTTGATAAATGAACTTAATATAAATAAATATTCTATTTATTTACTAAGTAGAGGAATTTAAGGTTAATTAATCAAATAAGGCGTATTTGATTAATTGGATTCTCCAGACCATTTTTAGGTGTCTACACCCTCATCCCTCGCCAACCTCATTCAAACCATAATCAACCTCCACCAACCAAATGTTCTTTGAGGAATTGATTCACAAAAGAATATTTTGGGAGTTAGGAAAGTAGCTCTAAAATAAAAAGTTACTTTTCTTTAGATAAGTTGGAAACTTTGTAATTTCCTTTAGGTGATATAAAAAAATCTATCTGATGGTCATTACAATCCCTCATTCTTGAAAAAATCATTTTGGACCTTTGGATTTACATTAGTACAATAACTTACCACACGGATTAAGGAATAATTTCCTTAAAAAATTGGTAAAATATTACAAGATCCTGGGTATGTGCAAGATCATAATGGGTCAAAAAGTGGCAATATGATGGGTATGTGGTTGGTGACTTTTTTCTTATCCAAAATCGATGAAACAAAAGGGGTTTTTAAAAGAGAGTCTCATCTTTCCACCAATATAAATTATGCTTTACTTTGAATTTAATAAGTAATTATTATTTATTTTCTATTCAAATTATGACTAAAGTCCTGATTGATAAATTAATTGAAAAACATTTATAGCTTTCAAACGATATCACATTGTTTGAATCCAAAACATGTGTCACATTCTACGCTTTGCATATTATAGGATTAAAAAACTAAAAATTGAATTTCATGAATTTTTGACCAAGTTAAGGTTGTTAGACATACAAGTTTTTTATATTTTTTAAAAGTTGTAATAAAAAATTCATAATTAATTATTTACTCTGAAAAAATTTATAAAAAAATATGCATCACATTGGGAAATGATTCCTATACTTATATCTAAAATCATATAAAAAAATATTATCATTTTATTGTGGTTAGGGTGGTCAGATAGACATCTACTTCTTATTTTTTCCCTGAAATTGGAGTACTACTACATTGAAATTTCAAATTTTCACCAAATATTTAAAAAAAAAAAACCTAGTAGTTTAGAAACTACATTCAATTTGCTATAGATTCAATTCTTACATATTTTTAAAATAATATAGATAACTTATTAGTTTTTTTACATCAAGTTGCCTAGCTCTGTTTTTTCTTATTATTTTGCCATAGTTTAAAGGCATGTTTTTGATGATCCTACACATACCCTCCTAAGGAGCATATTTTGGCCCTAATGGTAGCATGTGGAATCCTAGGAGTTCATGATGAAGATGTCTTTGTGAGATTTTTTTTGATAGTCTTATTGATGGTGCTACAAAATGGTTATGGAATTTAGAGTGTGTATGCATAACTAGTTGGGGTGTTTTAGAAAATAAAGTTCTTGGTAGATTCAAAGGTGTCTAAGTGATCATTGTTGCTCTACTACACTATTTTTTTTTAGACTAAAATAGAGGATAACCAATCCATGATTTTTTTAAGATCACTTTAATAGGGACCTACAACAGATTCCTCAAGTCGAGAAACCAAGTAAGTAGATTTAGTTCCACATTATTTTCTATTCCTTGCATTATGAAGTTCAACTCATTCTAAAAAGGGATAAGGTATGTGGTCTTGAGGAGGTTCAATTGGAAGTGGTTAGCATAGAGGATGATTTAATTTCTTCTAGAGTGTGCAAACAAAATAATGTTAAAAAACATACCCCACTTTGTAAGACACATGAATGTATGGTCCTAAATCTTCAAACTCTATATTCACTAGATATTTCTTTCCCTATAGCTGAAAATGTTAATCTCATAGTTTTCAATTTAGAACACTTTGGAGATTATGGAATGAGTGATGAGAGAAATGAAAATTGAACTTTGGATATTGGGGTGTATAATTTGAATTCTAAGATAATTGAAGACAATTTTAGCTTGTTTGATGAAGAAGAAGACTCCCCTCCCCGAGTCAGGACTATGAATGTAGTGCACTCTGAGTTCACTAAAATTTTTACTCCTATTATGAGAATCGGTAGCCCCAATGAAAGTTATAAGATACTAGCATCTTTGTATATTCTTGAATTTGAGGTTTTTAATTTTAAAGATACTGAGGAAAAATCATCTGATGCATTGATGAATGATGATAATCCACCTATTGAAGAGGATCAAATACTTTTTAAGTCACAAATTATACTATCCACCCCACCAACATAGAGTCTGAATTAGAGGAATTGAACATCACTCCCATCCCAAACTGGTGTTCAAACGATGATAACAACAAAGATGGTGATTATGTGAGGAATCTCTATCCTAAGGAGGTAAAAAAAATAGTTATCCATCTCTAAACCAAGAAGGTATGATTCTAAATAACTCTTCAACATTATATAGGATAATCAAACTAGAGAGTCTTGAGCAAACATGGGTACCAGAAAGTGAATATGATGAGAAATGGTTCATATATTCTAACTCTCTCTTTGTTTTAAATGAATCATATGAAGTCATGAGTAATGCTTTTTTTGAGCTCTCAAATCTTGATATACTATCGACCTATAGTGATAGGGTTTGAGAAAAAGGAAACCATGAAGTTGGGGAAGAATGATTTCAAAAATGAAACATTGGAATACAAATGGATCAGGTGAAGAAATTTTTGAAGAGAGTGGTCCTGGTATGGAACTTCTATTCACAAGCTTGAAAACATGGAAATTATGATTTCACAAAGGAAGCCAATGGAGAGAGATGTGAGTCATAGGGACTTGCACAAATTGCTAAAGAAATTTTGATAGAGTAGGAAGAGGATAAGAAAAATAAAACTTCTAGGTTATCTGATTCACATGAAGTTTATAAATGGGAAGAGGGTTAAAAACTTGTTCTCTACCCTATTAATGGAAGTGAGTTTGTTTGAGATATTGATGCTATGAAGATGATGGATTGGGGTGTAGGAAGTGTTATGTAGGGATGTATGTATCAAGAAGAGCAGTTATACGATTAGAAGTGGCTATTCAAAGCATACTAGTTTACAATGGATTCTATGGTGAAATGAATACTTATATATGTGCTTGTTTTCTTCTATTCTTTAGAGGTTGCATGGAAACTCAATGTTTTTCAAGAGTGGGATTTCTTGTCACAACTAGTCAATGGTTTTGCATGATCCTCACCAATGCTTTTGATTAGGTAGGATTTTTCCTTCCTTGTAAATAATTCATTTTTGGTGTGCTCTTTTTGGTCTTTTCTTGCTTGTCCCATTTTTGGTGTGTTTTGGTCCTCCCTCTCCATACATGACTCTGTGCCTAATGGAATAAACACTGGTCTTTAAGCATACCCCTAGATTTGTGGCTTCATCCTTGTAGTCTCCATCCCTAGATAGAGCCATTGTTACCACATTTTTGGTCACATACCCTAAATTTCACACATTTACCCTAAAATTTTCTATGTATAGGTTATTTTAGTCTTTTCCTAATTTTTTGGAACCTAGTTGGTCTTGTACGAGGTTATTATAACCACCTCTCAAGATGATGCCTTTATGAAAATGATCAATTTTTTCTCTTAAACTAGGTTTTCTAAGTATTCTCAGCCTTCAACGAAGTTCTTATAACTACTCCAAGAGTTGCTTATGCAAAGAAAAGCGAATGCTAAAGGGAAGTTTGATTTCAAACTCATAAAAGGTTTGGAATACTTTATCATTCCCTAATAGGTTTTCATAAACCTCCTCATTAATTGATAATGAAAATTCTTATGCAAATTTCTTTTAAATCAAGGTTAAAGAAAATTGTTAAGCAAAAAAGCCAAAGGTTATTATAACCATAGTGGACTTCAATAACATATGTGAAACTTCTTTGATGTATGATGTCATTTAGAGAGCAGTACTTATCAACTACGGAAAATAATGCTTAACCATATAATAATATAAAGGTGCTAAATATGAAATAGTAACATAAATCAGGGCCTATTACAAACGCATGAAAAAGAGAGTAATATTCATCTAGAGAAGACAAACACAGATCATGGAAATACAAAATTATTTATATATATATCCAGATATATAAGTCATAACATTGGTTGTGTTTACATTTTGAAATGGGTGATTCTAGTTCATCTTTTAAAAATATAGAATGAAGATAAGAATACAAATCCCTTCCACCACCTCCTACACACGTTCAATTTGGGATGGTGAGAAAAAAATTTCTTTGTGCTACACAAAATGGGAAAAGAGTCCCATATCATTTTGCTCAAGCCCGACATAGAGGAGAGCGACCACCTATTTAGTGAGGTTGTGGTGAAGCACTATTGCAATGCAGATAGCATTGCCCACTAGACTGACCCTTGGAAATGTATTTAACTCCCTAATGACCGCTATCACTTTCATATGGTACTATGGTTGAACTAGGCGCTTTGTAGCCCTTATCTCCAAGTCTCTCTTTCTAGAGTATGAATCACATTATATACAAAGTGCTCCAGAAGCTTGACATTGTGCAAATGAGCATGGCTCAGGAAAGTTTCTCCAATAATCTTCCTGAGTAAACCATCTCGACATCACTATTAACAGGAAAGATATCCCTCAACTGGTATGCCGCCAACCTTCAGAATTGGTTACAATCCACATCTTCAATTGTTATAAAATCACTCTTGGAGGAAGCATCAGTCTCAGTGCTCATCGTCATTGAACAATAAAATTGAAATGATGAAAATGAAGGTAATTCTCTTCGAATTTATAGAATAGAGATGGCATGGTTGGTGAGCTATGCAGGTTATTTTCTTGGGAATAACTAACACTTGTAAGGATAGAAATGTTTCCTGGGAATTTAATGAAGAGGGTTGTCAATGTGACATTATTACCTAGTTGAAGCCTTAAGTTTCTCTCTTCGTTGAGATGGTTCGCACGAGCATAATCGCAAAAGGATTTATTTTTTAAATGCAAATTCTGGAAATTGTATTGTATTTTCATGTACGACATGCCACAAGGCCAACACATAGGAAAGAGTGTTTCAAATTCTTATAAAAATTAAGTTGGGAAAATGAATGTAATAATGAACGATTTAGAAATAGTCATAAATATTCTTGTTGTATCGGTTTATCTAGATTTGGGGGGATTAGTTTCATGAGACAATTGCTTGATATGATGAATGTTACATTAACGACCAAGATTCAAGCTTAGAGAAAGATAAATTTGTAACTTGAGGACATAGGAAGGGTCCAAAATTCTTTTTTAGATTACGCTACGATGCAGTGGAGGGAATAAGGAACAATTTGAATTGAATTTTAGTTTTAGACTATTCTTTTTCTATGAGCTTCATTTTACAAATGTGATATGCATATTGAATAAGCTTGTTGGCAAATGAAATATTTGAATTTTATTTTATGTGAAAGATAGCTTTTTAATCTTATGTTCACTTTTTTAGAATTAGGATCAATTCTTTTAGAATGATATTTTATCTACTATTATGGATCTATTATTTGTGCTAGGGGTTAATGGATTGACTTATTCATCACACTAATTTCATATTTATGGATCAGTGTTAGTTCACCTTTCTATACTTTCTAGTTAAAAGAACACCTTGTAATGGTTAGTTATAGTCCTTGAGGGAGTTGTACCTCGGTAAAAATTCAAAGGAAACTCACAAATGAAATTGTGATCTTTCCTTGCTGTTAGTAATATTGACCTTGTTATAGTTCAGGCTATAGAGTTGATACTGATACACTTCAAAAAGGCCAATCTATTTGCTAAAATAAAAGAAAAAATATCTATTTCATCAATAGTATAATTGTTTAGTTGGTGTATCTACTAAGTGATCTCCTCCTCAAGAATTGAGGTGGATGTTCTAACTCCTCTTTAGAACTATCTAAGGTATTTGAGCTTTCCTCCTCTTTAGGTCCTTCATGAGCTTCTAGTTCAACATTCTCATTATTTGGGAATAGATGAACTATGTCTTTGTTATGATCCTCTTCTCATTACAATCCCATTAAAAAGACTCAATTTCTCTTAAAGGAACACTTGTACTATACAAAAATCTCTTGCTTGTAGGATCCCAAAGCTTATACTCTTTCACACCAAAACCATATTTGATAAAAAATTGCTACCTTGTTTTCTAATTTAGACTACTCCCTAGGCACATGTGTACATGCATCACAACTAAATAAATGAAGATGTTGTAATGGGGTATTTTTACCCATTCATGCCTCTATAGGTGTCTTCTCAACAAGAGTAAATGTTCAAGACATATTGAACAAGTAAAAAGTTGTGGTAATAAATTCTACTTAAAACATATATACCAAAATAACTCCATTGATGACACTCCTTGCCCCTCCATCAATATTATATTTATACTTTGTACAAATCCATTTTACTAAGGGATATATGGAGTTTTTATGTTTCTTTCAATTCCATGCTCCTTACAAAATCTATCAATTTCTTTCTTAACAAGACACATTAATGTTGTTAGCTAGAAAAATGTTAATATTTTTATACCAATCTAGTTTTCTACGAGTTATTTTACTTTTTAAAACAATTGAAGACTTTAGATCTTCATATGAGAAAATAAAACTATGTCCTTTTTTAGAATAAATAATCTATTAAAGATAAAATATTTAGATATAAAAATAGAAGGAAAATTTACATGACTAAATACATATGTAAAATTAAATCCAACACCTTAGAATATTTGTGATAAGACAAGTAAATTTGAAAGTAATTTTTTTATTATATATATATATATCATTCATAGAAATTAAACTCAAGGGCACAATCTATTAACCCCTCAATAAGATATTTATTTTTTAATGTTCTATCTCCCTTCCCAATTATGTGGCCCATTATTTAGTACCATAATTTTTTATTCTCTATAGGTACCTTAGTAGTTAAAGAAATAAATTTATTAGGTACCCAAAATCATGACCACTAAAAGAAGATACAACACCTATCTTTCCTATGGGTATCAATGGTGAGAGTGTAGAATCCATAGATCTCTTGGCTACATGAATAGATGAACTATTGCAATAAATAGTGCATAAATTTTATTGAAATATAAATATTATAATATGAAA
The DNA here is from genome assembly GCA_007258455.2 of Sequoia sempervirens. Classification (NCBI taxonomy): domain Eukaryota; kingdom Viridiplantae; phylum Streptophyta; class Pinopsida; order Cupressales; family Cupressaceae; genus Sequoia; species Sequoia sempervirens. The sequence continues at coordinate 16,662 of VDFB02183701.1, forward strand.
CTATTTGTGAGAACCATAACTCCACACAACATGTTACACCTTCTATAAGAAATAATAGCCAACAAATCCACATCATTAATTTTTCTCACTAATAATACGTCTAATGCTAAACCAAGGATATGCAAAACACCATTATTCCTCTTTGCATGTGTATGTGGGAAATTTTGATAAGAAATATTTTATTTCCAATAATCCTTAGGTGAGAGACAACTCCAAGGTACACCTTCCCACCATCATATTCTATGTATTTAGAGAACCACTCTTTTATGGAGGTCATATAAAAGGAATCACCCAAATCAATCAACCACACAAATTTTATGTCAAGGATATGAAAATACATATTGTGGAGACTAATTTTGGTACCCAAAATTCTCTAGCACTTCTAGGGTTTTTCATGTAAAAGGAGAGAGGTAGGCCAAAATACGAAATGTCCCCACTCAAAACTAATGCATGTATGAACGAAATATGCCTAAATGCAATAAACTGATAAAGAAAATGAATTATTAATGTAAAAACCTAAGAAATGCAAGTTGTTTGAAAGCACATTGTTATATGCAAAATGACCTAAGAATGCAAACAAACAATAAACAAAATGAACAAGATTAGAGAGGTACACCTAGAAACTAGAATGAGATTCAAAGAGGCTCTATAATCCTACATAATTTGTTGTTAAAGCCAATTGGGACACTTATGCCAAGCTGGGCGACTTAGTCCTATTTTACAGAGATTCTGTCGGAATAGGTTTCAGCCAAATGGGTATCCAGAAATGCAGCAATCACTTTTTAGGCCTGGCAGAGGGACTAATTTTCCATTGATGGTGACTTAGTCCACCTTCAACATTTGGAATTTTGGGATAGTAATAAGTAGCTTTTGGTTCACACTTCTCTTCATGACAGGTGCCTAGTTTTGATTATGTAGAAATCAGGCTATAAGAGGTCTCCAAGCTTCTCTTAGGGAATTTTTTGACTTGAATGACTTTGATGGATTGAAAAAACCTTTTAATACCTTTCTCTTTGAAAAATTTGAATACAAGACCTGCAAAAAACACATGCAAAGAGGGGAAAAAGGGTTAGGGGTTAGTGAATAGGGGTTTTCCTTCGTCAAACCGTGGTTTGGTAATCAAACCCTTAAAAATGAAAGAAAATGGAAACACAATGATGAATAAACATGTAATGTCACAACTCACCAAACCCTTGATGTAGAAATTTGAAAATATGCAAGTAGATGCTCCAATAGATGTAGTCTTGATAATGCCAAATTCCTTGATAATTGCTTGAGTGAATGAATTGCACGAGAATGAAATATTATATAAATGGGGGTGAAAATGAGAGGAAAACCCTTTATTTATACTTGATTTTACAAAATTTCTTGAAAATAACACATCATAAGCTGACCTCAAGGTTAAGAGAATAAAATCCCACTAGAAAATTAAAATAATTTTGATTTTTGTGCCTAGTAGGACTATGTTGCCCCAAGTGGCAACTTGGTCCCACCAGGGAAATTTTACTGGGTGTCGGGAATTAAAGTGTATTTAATGATGTTTAATGGGATTATTCTCTAAAACAAACTTATGTAGGTCCAGAAAGTGTATTAAGGGGTCATTTAAACATAAGAAACAGTCAAATTATTGATGACAAGCCGAGAAAAGTGTGGAAGTTTGTTACAACTCTTTACAACACTTTGAAATAAGACTCGGTAAGTGATAAAAATAAGTTATTTAAGTAAATTATAATAAAAGGGTCCTAGAAAAGCATGAAAGTGGGTTACAACACTTCACAATACTTTTACAAGACATCATAGAATTCTCAATGATTCACAAGGGCCCAAGACCTAATGTGAATGTGTTGACCGTGCATTACAACATTAAATATAGGAAAGATTAGATCAACATCAATAAAAAAGACTCAAATGAGAATAAAAATGTCCAAGTATACATTTTTTGGTGACACATTAAGCCCCCACTTTAGTGAGAGGATGAACTTGCTTCAAAATCACACTAAAGTATCCCAACATGCATATCAAGAGGGATTCAAATGCACGCATGCTGGAAAGATGAGACAACAACAATCAAGAGGGGTGATCAAGCCCCTAGGATCAAGATCCCTTGGAAAACCAAACATTAGCACAAAGGAACACACAAGAGAATGATGAAAAAGAATGAGAGAGAGAAAAAAGGAGAGAGTCAGATCAAGCTTCATTCATTTTTCCATCCCGTTGTGGATCAGATCTAGGCTATTTGTTTGGAAAGTAAATGCATAATCACTCTAAGGCGATGGAACTCATGGTTGTCTACCGGTGAAGGCCCAAGGTGAGAAACATACACCCATGGCTCATATGCACTCACACACAGTGGTGGCCTGTGGGAGAAGTTATGCCCTGAGAATGGGAACACTTTCTCAGCTGTACCAAAGTTATTTCCTCCTAGAAAGAGTTAATAAGAATTACAAAATGATCTTAGACTCTATGAAGTGCAGAAAACTTCTGATAGCAGACACTCATATACATTGTAAATGGAAAATGGTGTAGGGAATGTTCAAAGGGATTTTTCTTAGTTCGTGCAAGGTCTCATCTTAGGGAACATCATGCTTAATATCTCCAAGAGAGGAAAAGTGAAAATTGTCTTATCTTGTTTCCAAGAGAGGACAAGTGCAATGTATCATCCTGATTAACATTGTACCTAATGTTTCCAAGAGAGGAGATCACAAGAAAAATAAAATCACACAATGAAATGTGAGTGTTGATGTATGGCCCCACATTAAAGTGGTTGCTAACACCATTGATGTGAGAAATTACTTTAAAGTAGAAGGAGAAAAAATGAGAGGTTACTCGAAAAGCCCTATGTCAAGTCATATGTTTCCGATAAGCTACGTCATCAAAAGGCTAGTATGTCACATCTGAGCCAACTTAAGGCATGTCATCCACATCCTAGGCTTGCTTTTATATGTTCATGAAAGGTTAATGACTAGCCAAAAGAGGCAACGACAAGAGACATATGAGGACAAGGCTACCTGACCCCTTTCCCTCATTTAGTGTAGGAAAAGGATGAGCCAAAATGATTTATAAGATGAATGATAGAGTGAAAATTAGTATCAATTAGAGGAATTAGGTGACCCACATAAGGAAGAACACCAAAATCATTAAGATGTTGGATTTTATTACTCAAAGTCATACACTCATTAATGGAATGACTGTGAACTCTATGATATGCACAAAATGAAGTCTTGTAACATAATTTCTTTAGAGTTTTTGGAGGAAGGAATATCAAGTGATCTTGGAGGAGTCTTGACAAGATACCCTCTTGATCAATGGTAGAAGGTGGTCCTGTAGTTTGTGACAAAGAAACTTCTTTCTTAGTACAAGATTTCATAATTATGCAAGACTCTTTATATTGTGAGATTTTGTTTTCTCCTGTATAGGAGGGTATAAAATCTAATGAATGGAAATCATTAGTGTTTTGTGAGATGGCATTTAAATTAAGGGAAGATTTATTTTTTTGTTTCATTTCTAGCAACGGATAAAGACTAGTAGTTTCTATCAATTTAACATATACTACTATTAAGGTTGGCTTAGAGGAATTATGTGTGATGGTGTTAATGTTGTGTGAAGGATTGGTTATTTCTATGAAAGGACAATAACCAAGACCATGAGTTGTGTCTTGTGTGTTAGGTTCGATGGGGACATAGATACCTTGCTCTTTGCACTATATCCTTTTCCACTATACCCAAGTTGTTTCATAAGCTCATAACGTTTTCCATAAAGATTTTTCATTGCTTTTGGATCAAGTGGTTGTTCATGGTTAAATTCATCAAAGTTTGTTGTGTAATTTGCTTCTTTTTCTAAAGTGGTTGAGGTGGATTCTTTCAAAGGGTCTTCTAAGTTTTGTGTTGACATGACTGCTTGTTCATGTCCCTTATTTGAATTGTTATTGATGATCTTGTATTCTCTCATGAAAGTTGGTGTGAAATCTAAGGAACCCTGATCATCATCTAATAGATTTGAGATTTTTTCAATTTATTTTTTGGTGTTATTTTGTTGTACAGGTTCCACTTGTGTGGTTGATGTTGGTGTGTTCAAGGGATTTGCTTTATTTTTCTCAAGCTGTAAGACACTATAAGGCTCAGGATCAACATCAAGTGTGTACACTTTGTTGTTGTAGATGTATTTCATTTTACGATGAAGAGTAGAAGGCACCCCATTCATTGCATGAATCCATGGTCTACCTAAAATAATATTATATGAAATTTCATGATGCATAACATGAATTTGTGTTTTTAATGTGGCCTTCCCAAATGTAATGGGTAAAGTAATCACACCGAGCGGTTTTTTTTCAATACTGTCAAATCCCTTAAGAGATAAAGAATTAGGTTGAGTTTGTGATTTATCCACATGAAGCCTATCAAAAATTTTTATGCTACACACATTAAGGGCTGAGCCATTGTCAACAAGGGTTCACTTTATCCCTATGCATTTGTATTGAGGTAGTATTATGAAAGCTTAATTTTGTTTTTGCATTTCAAAAGGGGGGAGTTCACTTTGGTGGAAAACATTGTCGGCATTCAATCCTTGAATTAGGGCTGCTATGTCATTTGGTTGCACATTAGAAGGGATGGTAACTTGTCGTAGGGTGATCCCATAATAGTGGTTTACAATTTTTGGCCAAACTGGACACTGAAATTATTATTTTTAACTAAATCTTCACATTCGGGCACCTATAGCGGCTAAACTGTGAGGAATTTGAAGAGATGGGTAAACTAAGTCTCATCAAATTTTGTCTGTAGATTCTAAAAGCCTTTTTGAATCAAATTACACTTCTTTTTCCATCTCCTTGAAAATAGATTTTTCAGAAAACAACATTTTAAAAAGTGGCCTTTCTGCCATTATAATGCATAACTTTTTCCATGAAGGATAAAATTCTAATTCTTTCAAATTTAGATTTGTAACTCTGATATCTAGGTGCTTCAGCAGTTGAATGGTTTTTATTGAATATTTTCAGCCAATCAGGTTTCAAAGTCAAACAAATTATAATTGGAATAAGCGTGGTATAGCATTTTTTTATATGTGAAAATTTTTATTTTATTTTTTGTGGATCAAGGACTTCCAATATCTGGTGCACTCATATTTTTAATTTTTTTTGATAATATTCTATTTTCCACATGTGAAGGAACAAAGAAATTCATTTTCAATGAAAAACCTATGTTTAATATAAACCAGAAAACAAATGCATATGAAACAAAAATATTAAAAATTATATTTATTGGATAAACTGTTCAGGAATACCATAATCATTTGAGAATATGATTTTAAATGAATTTATTTGATCCTAAAGAAATCTAAATCAAAGTGATTTTATCCCGGCATTTGATAGGATTGTAAGGAGGCCTTATAAGGTTATGGTTTAAAACTAGAGGTTCTATCAAGGGGTTGTGATCCTAGGGTGATTTGATCAGAGCCCTCTTCAGATGGAATCAGATGGACAACTTTGGAGGCTTAAATCATTATATTTTCTAAAATGTGATTTTAGCTAAAAGTCACGTTCCTCTCAGGAATTATAAACCACTAGCAATGACACCTGTAAGACCATTTGAAGCATATTCTTGATAGCTAATTGGGTCAGATTAAATCCCATGAGGATATCTTTGTAGGAGTGATATTAAGTTGTTCAACAATGCATCATACTCATATGTGTAGGTTAATTGAGATCCATGGGAGCAATATGGGATTGAATGAATGGGGAGTGTTAGAGTGGGTTGTGGAGGTCGTGGATTGTTTCTAGTGGGATATGTATGAGAAACAATATTATGACTTAGTTGTTGCGAAAAATTGTTCTTAGGTGGGTAAAGAATAAGTTTGTGTTTGTTTTGAGTTATTTGATTGTATGATGGAAGGATGGGACAGGGTTGAATAATGTGTCCCTTAGGAGATTCAAATGTGCATCATGCGTCATCTAGGAGCATAATATCATTAGTATCAATGCTTCCACTTTGTTGCACCATGATATCCTCCCTAGGAGGAAGGATTATTAAAAGAGTTGTTAGAACATTAACACATAAGAGGGAGGTAGATGGGTCTTTTAAAATTAACTTTATTATTCTAACCTTTAATCCACTTGGAACATTTATTCAACAATAATATGTAGAAATAGAAAATAAGAAACCACACAACCGTAACACAATAATTTTTACATGGAAACCCTATTAGGGAAAAACCATGATGGATGAATGATCACAATGTCAGTTTGGAAGTATACCCGAAATATGCAAAATGGGAATGCACTTGCATTCAATCTCATTTCCTAGAGCTCACTACTCGAAAGGATGGGCTCACTGCCCTTACAATTATTTGGATTCGATCCAAAAGAAAATGAATTGATTAAATAACATCTACCAATGCTGGATTACAGTTCTAGATAAGCTTTGATGACAAACTTTTTTCCTTCTGACTGATATTGAACTTTTGTTTTGCTCTGTTGAAGTTCGCGCACAAAATCCTTATGTGCAAGTGAAACTGTGCATGATATCGCTCAAATATTCCTTGAATATTCACAACATACACCAATACACCTTCTTTGTTACCCAAAATTATGTAATCTATCATCTAGATATATCCACGACTAGGGATTTAATTGTTACAAGTCGACTCAACAAAATGTAAGAATATTTGCAAGTTGTTGGCCCAAATCATGAATAAATTTGATGCTTAGCCAAACAAGTCAGCTAGTGTATGGCTAGAGCCAATAATTAAACATTTGAATGTGAAAACATTTTGAATGATTCCTCTTTACACATCCACAATGTGCCACATTTCCTAAGTCGACTACAACAAGCAAAGAGACAAAAGGTGTCCTACTGGAGCTCCAACCTCATACTGCAACTAATGAAACACCACAAAACTTGATAATAAGATAATCCACATGCTATCAAGTAATTATAGAGATCCACAACACAAAAAGATGATTCGATGAAGTCGTCTGACTAGATATCCTGTTCCTCAAGTGTTCTGTCGATAATACACACTATATTACTTTATCTACTGGTATGACTAGATACTAAATTGTGGACCAAGGGGATGAAATTAGTTGCCATCAATGACAACACACGAAGCCATATTCCAACAATCTCCCCCTTTGGAATTGATGGCAACACTTAGTGAAAAATGACTAAGTGTCGAGACTGATAAGTACACTACCAAAATGCAAAATACTGCTCCCCCTAAGAATATCAAAGCATTTTTCACTTCACTGTCTCCCCCCTTGACATCAATGACAAAATTGGGGCACCCAATATTTGCAAAATTGTACATACATGTCTAGAGACTTACAAAAATTTGAAGACGTTTGCAAAGACATTCTTCAGTCCATTTAAGTTTGAGTCCCACACACTTTTTAGACTCTCCAAAATAGTAATGTGACCACAAAGAAGATATTCCAAAGTCTTTGTAGCTTCGAGATTTATCAGATCAAGAGTGGTCACAACACCTTAGATTCTTTTAGAGCATTCGTTATCACCTCAATCTTTGGACTTATTAGCCCCTTGAATTCACTAACTCTGCCAATAATCCTTTCATTTTCAATCTTCAAATTCTTTATTTGGTTGAGCAAAGATATTACCTAACTTTCTTGATGACAAACACTACCAGTTAATGGGTCAAATGTGCTAGAAATAGTAACCAACTGCTGCTCAATATCTTTCACCTACTTCTCATTTTCTCAAGTAAATTTTGATAGAATTAGGTAGGACTTGTATACTTTACTTCCTTCAATTATAACACTTTGAACATTCTTTATGCAAGAGCCTAATTTTTTTTTTTACCTTTGGAAATCAATTCCTTTAGGCTATTAACTCTCTTCTCTTTGACCTCCTTTTTCACTTTAACAGGAGATGATGTCTCAAAAGATTTAAAATGAGAATCTACAGAGCTTATTAAAATTTTCAACTTACCATAGGAGGAACTTGATGGGTCCATAGTATAAGTAGGCATTATTTTCTGTAGGACTCCAGATGCAAGCTTTAACATTTCATTGTCCTCAATGTGAGATTTCAATATCTTTTCACTAGCTTTGCCTTGGGAAATTTTAGCGACCTTCATCATCTGAATTGGAGGTAGAGTGGAAAGGTTGACTACATTTTAGGGCGGCTGCATGAAGTTGGGTACCAATTTTCTGGCCACTTATGATTTTTTTTTAAAAAAATGTGCTTGCGTTATAATGCGCACATGTTATTTTCGTTACAAAAACAAAGAAAAAAAATAAAATTATTTACCTTGGAATACCAACCCAAAGGCTTGGAGGGCATTCCAACAAGGCCAGAGATGTGTTTTTGCAAATTCTATAATTTTTCACATAATCGGGTTCGTGCTCACCATCAAGATTGCATCTAGTTCAATATTGACAAAATCAAAAACATGTATGGGTAATATTGGGTTCTTCTTCTTATTATCCATGACAATTTTTTCCACTTTTTGACAATGTAAATACTCATCCATAATTTCTTTTTTTTTTGTCTTTTTTTCCAGCAGGTGTTTAGTATTTTTTGTTACTCAATTAACTTAGTTCATCAAAATTTCAAATAAAATTACCACATTTTTTAGAAACTAGACTCCCATTCTACAAAATTTTAAAAGGAAAAAAATTGAATTATTTTCAAAAATTTGTAATAGGAGCATGGCCAAATTCTTCTTTTGAGTGCCCATGAAGAATTAGTAAAAATCAAATATTCATTAAAAATTTATCAAAAAAATAGTGCATCAACTAGATACTGTTAGGTAACTTCTGACTGTAGCGATTTTAAAAATACTACAAAAAAGTTCACTATGCTAGGGTCGTACAAGAGTTGCTATGTTATGTTTTTCTAACAAAAACAACAGCAATTTCTGTACATCCCTCTTTGAGCCATAATCTCAACCATTTTCAAAATAAATTATTAGTTTAGAAATTAGACTTAGAGCACTTTGACCCTTGTTTTTGTTCCATCTCAAAATTTTGAGTGTAACTATCCTTAATTTCATGTCCAAGGTCAGCTTTTCCTGATTTAAAAAAAAAGTGGCCACTTAAGCCTCCTTTTTGGGAACCATCTTGGTGCACTTACCCTTCATCTGACTCAAGATCTAGCTCATCCTACTACTCCAACAAAGATTCATTCACTTCCTCTATTATTATTTCTTGCTACTTTTTCTTTTCAACTTGAGATTCCGCTTCAGGATTGGCTTTAGGCATTTTAGTTTCTTTAGTATGAGCCTCTTTTTCTTTAGCAACTGCCTCATTTAACAGTAGGTGTCTATGAGTTTCCCGGATTGGGAGAGGTCAGAATATCCTCAAACTCTAGAGGATTAGAGAAATTCATGTTTTCCTCATTCACATTCCCTTCTTCTGATTCATTTACCTTCACATTTACTTCCTCATTTCCTTGAGTATGTTCAGTATTGATATCTTCAATATTTATCTTTTCCTTTGACAAAAATTCTTCCAAGATTACCTTAGTTTCACTAATAACAACATCAGTGTCACTAATCATCAGCTTATTGACTCTTGACTTGCTTTTAAATTCCTTTTTGACCTTTAGAAGAAATAAATCCATTTCTTCTATTGACATCTCTGGGCACAAATAAGCAAGAACTCTTTTCCTAATATTTTCTTCCTCTGTCTTCGCACTCTCTCTCCTAGATTCCAAAGTATTATATAGGCTTCTAGGCAAGCCAGACATGATTTTAACAAGAGTTTTATTGAAAAAATTCAAGTGATTAACAATAGCTTCTTGAAGAATCTTCTTACCAGATTCATTAAAAGTTTCGTACAGGTTACAGAGTGGAATGAGATTTCCATATTTTACTATTGCATCTACAACTTTCTCGACAGACATGCTGGGCTTGTCAACTTTGGTGTTTTTCTTTGGTTCTTCACCTTTTCTAGAAGGTTTTCTCTTGTTTAGATCAACATGAGTCCTAGTAGCCTTTATCTCACTTACTACTTTTGAGTCAGTTTCTTCATCTTTATCTGCAGATACAACTTTGTAAGTTCTTGAGCTTTTTTTCTTCTTCCTTCTTCCAAAAGCTTGAACTTGAGTAGACTGTACTGTAGGGGAACTCCTAGTAGATTTGGTGTTGATAGAAGATGTTCCTTGCCCAACTTATTCAACCTTTTCCTTCTTCTTTGATGCTTCATCTTCATCTCTTTGCCTTATTATTTCTTTTAGCTTTTCCACAGGAAGACCCATACTCTCTGCAAGAACTTTTGTTTCTTTTCTTACCTTTCTGATTGATACTAGCTTTCTCAATTTAAAATGCACTTGTAGGATTTTCTTTGCATATGTACCAAACCTTTCTTCATTCAGATTTAGTGGTGAATTTAGCATATGTTCAACATACATCCTCAAAAATGTTTCCATCTACTTCATACCCCATAGGCATGATCCAAAATATTCTAGGATCAACAACTTCCATGTGACACTGGTTAATGTCAATCATGAAGCATATAGTGTCTTTGTACTGTTCCACTTTTTTGATTGGAATTCTCTCTTTGACATGCATCAAAGTTTGAATTTTTTTTAAATTTCTCCACAAGATTGTGTTACGGGTCTTTTGATCACCAAGTCCACATAACATATCCCAAATCTACATAGTTACTGGCATATCATTACACCATTGCACTTTACCAACCCTTGGTAACTCACCTGAGAAGAAGTACAGAAAAATTAATAGGTTTCCGAACTTGAATACATTCTTCTTGTCCTTCTTGATTTTTCTCAGATTCTCCAGTAGTTGACCTCTGAGAAACTCCAATAGATCAAATTGTATTTCATATGTTGTATAGATCGTTGTGCTGGATACAAAATTTTCCTGGCTCAAATGAGTAGATCTTGTAGCCTATAACCATAGATGAAAATTTTTCATCAACCTTAGAAATATGATCTATAGTCATTGGCCTTCTGTCCCAATGAGAGCTAGTGGCTCTAGTAACCTCATCATTTTTCACCGACTTCAAAACTGGAAGTCTACTGGTGGAATTTAAGCCTGTGAATGCACAAGTAGCTTCTTTGGAGATTTTGAAAGGCACATATAACCACATGAATTCATCATGAACATAGCTCAGAATCATCTTCTTCGAATATGGGAAATTTTACAAATTGAACAAATTTGTTGTCTTCTAGGGTTTTGAATTCTAGTTTCATAGTATAATCTTCTTGAACTATGGATTGAGAATACAACTCCAATAATTGTGAGCTACCCAAATATTCAATATTTACATGCACATATGCCCTAATATCTTCAATGTGCAGAACACCGTACACCACTAATGAAAATGCACCTAGTGGCTCTTTATCTACAGACTTATTTGGATTCCATTTGAATTTTAGACGTGTCCTATCCTTAACTTTGACTAACAAAGGATTAGACATAATTGTGAGTATACAAATTTACAGGTTTTGCAATAAATACCTTTCAAAGATAGAATGGAATTTGATCGCAGATTCTCCTCTATGCTTGAATCTCTCTCAATTTGGCAATGATCGCCTTAGAGCTCTCCAAACTTGTTTTCCTCCAAATGCAATGAGGAAAATGAGGTTGGAAGCCATTATTTTAATGATCACAAACCTAAAAATTTACTTTTATAATAAATTCCCTTGCCCTAACTCAATCTGTTTACTGTCTTTTATGTTCTAAGATAGATAATTCCAATGAGGATCTCCAATATTCTTCACTAATGCTTTAGGATTCATTTCACAATGTCTAAAAACTGCCAAATTTCCTATTGAACACATCCAAATTTCAATTTCAATCACTTGTAGGGGGTTTAAGAGTTTTTCATAATAGCTCCCCCTATGGAAAAGGCCTAAAATCAATTTCTTGAAGTATTACCAAAAGTGGCTTCTGGTGTGGATCCATTTCCTTTCATAGAGGGATTCTTCTTCACCCATTTATTCTGCATTTTCTTCTTGATCTCATCAGTAGTGACTTTCCCTTTTCCTTTAGCATCTAGTTGGATGTTTTGTTTTACCAAACCTTTTTTGTTCGAACAAAATCTAGAAGTGTGACCAAATTTGTTGCAGCTGTAATAGGGTATGTGCAGGATCATGATGGGCCAAAAAGTGGCAATATGATGGGTATGTGGCTGACGTCTTTTTTAAAGGTGGTAAAGCGAAAATGATTTTTTAAGGAGATTCTCAGCTTTCCATAATATAAATTATGCAACTTAATTTTAGTTAATATGTAATTATTATTCATAATTTTCTATTTGAATCCACATTAATGTCAGATTATTTTGATAGGTTGATTGAAAAAACATCCATAGCTTTCAAATGGTATCACATTTTTTAGATCCAAAATGTAATGCATTCTATGATTCACATACTATAGGATTAAAAAATAAATATTGACTTTCATGAAGTTTTGACCAAGTTAAGGTGGTCAGACATATGAGTTTTTATATTTTTTAAAAATTGTAATAAAAAATGCATAATTAATTAGTTGCTTGGAAAAAATTAGAACAATATTCCTCCCACATGGGACATGAGTCATCATTATATCTAAAATATTATAAAAAAAAAAATATTATCATTTTGATTGTGGTTAGAGATCAGTCAGTACCTACTTATTTTCACTACAAAATTTAGGTACTCATTTAAATTTCAAAATTTCACCAAATGGAACTTTTTTTTTTTTTCTAAAAACAAACCTAGTAGTTTAGAAACTACATTTCAATTTTCCTACTAGATTCCTATTCATGCAATATTTTTAGAATAATATAGATAGGTATTCAGAATTTTACATCAAGTTTCTAACTCGATTTTTTGAATTTTACCGCCAAGAGACCTATTTTTTCCATGATGATCCTGCACATACCCAACACACAACACTTCTATGTCCAGACCAATTGTTCCACTAATTTTTTCTTGATTTGCATTGGTTAGCAATATGTCCAAATCTATTGCATCCATAGAATTTTACATCTCTAAGAAAATTGTTCAGCATAATTCTGCATTCACTTGACTTATGACCATACTTATGGCAATTAAAACACTGACCTAAGAATGATGGTCTACTTGTACTCACCCTACTCCTACACTGAGAAGAAAAATAACCAAATTTTTTGCAGGTATAATAATAGCCATTAAATCTTTGAGCATTAGGTTTCCTTACTGGATTTCATCTAGGTCCATTCATCTGATTCTCTTCTTTAAATTTTCCTTGTTTGGATTTCCTTTGTCCTGATCTGGAGCTTTCTCCTTCTTCATATCCAAGACCTCAATGATCACAATCATTCCTCTTTACCTTGATTAATTCATCAAGTTTGGATGTGCTTTCTTTGAATTTCTCCTTATACTCATTTGTAGCAGCAAGTTCATTTTTGAGATCATCAAGCTGCTTTTCAAGCTCCTCCTGACTATTCTTGGATTGCTCCAATTCATTATCTAGTTGGCTGCATCGTTCTAACTTTTCTTTCAAATATTGTGCAAGATTTTCTTCATTCTTCTTCTTGTCCTCAATTTCCTTTGTCATTCTCATCATGATAGATTCCATCTCACACTTCAAGGAAACATTCTCTTGGGAAAACTTTTCACATTCTTCTATTTTCTCTTTCAAAAATAGAATGAGTTGTTCATCTTCCATTGTTTTGTTCTTCTATTTCAGCTGACCACATAATTCCTTTCTTTTATCCCTTGATTAATTGATCTTGTCTTTCAAGGACTGAATGAATTTTTTTGCATTCTCAAGATTATCTTGCAATTCCCAGATCTCAGATTTTGACTGGTCAAGATCATCCAAAGCCACCATAAGTTGTTGTTGAAGAATGCTTGTATCCATTAAGAAAAAATTCCAAGATCTCCCCAAGTTGTTAGACTTCTTTCAAGGAACTAGCTCTGATACCAATTGTTGGAAACAAGCAACACTAAGATATGGTGGGAGGGTGGGGGTGAATGGAGTGTTAAATTAACTGTTATTCACAACCTTTAATCCACTTGGAATATTTATTTTGTATTGTATGCATATAGAGTAAATCACTGAGAACCCTTTTATCCTTAACATGAGGAGTTTTTAGAGGTAGAGCTTGTTGAGAAAACCGATTGGATAGCCAATCCTGACAAAGTTGAGTATACCCAAAGAAATATTAAAATGGAGATACACTTGCATTGGGGCTCCTTTGAGTTCAGCGCTAAAGGATGGAGGCTCCTTTTGCCCTTGATGATTTAGATTAGATCCCAGCAAGATGATAGACTAATTGAATTAGCATCTACCGATCTTTGGATTATAGTTACAGTTGGCTTCGATGATGAACTACGTCATGCAGTGATGTGAACTTCTCTGCCTTTCTGCTCAAGTTCACACACAAAATCCTTAGGCGCAAGTGAAACTGTGCATGATATCACTCAAATATTCCTTGAATGTTCGCAACATACACCAATACACCTTCTTTGTTCCACAAAATGATGTAATCAATCATCTAGATATATATATAACTCCGACTAGAGTTATTAACTGGAAATTGACTCAACAAAGCCAAGAATATTTGCAAGTTCTTATTTAAATCATAGATAAATTTGGGAAGTGCTTATCAAACCAGTTGTTCTTTAGTCTAGCTAAATAATAATAAAAAAATTTGAATCCCAAGATTTTTTTAGATGAGTTACTTACACATCCGGTCATACATTTCCCGAGGTCAGCTACAAGCAAACAAAATAGACAAAGTATTCTCCAGACTCAACCTCATCACTAATGACACCCTGAAACTTCGATAATAGATAATAAAACATGCTTATTGGGAAATTCCCGAGGATATCCACAACACAAAGATGATCATGTGAAGGCATTTTGGTGGATTACTATTCCTCAAGTGTTAGAGTATACCTGCTGCTTATTAATTTATCTCTCGGTGTATTTGGATCTTGAATTACGGACCAAAGGGGGATGACTTTAGTATTATAATGTGACAACACATGAAGCCATATTCCAAAAGAGCTGAAATTGTTCTTGACATGTGAAACTTCATTGTAAAGGTTAATCAATGGTGATTAGCATTTAGCGAACCAAGAGTGGGGATATTGGAGAATGATCTATTTGATTTTTTCTATTTTTGAATATCTCATTTCTTGTTCCATATCTATCCTGAATGGGAGGCTTATACATGGCTCATTTCTTAACTCATCACAAGTGGGGGAGACATAAAGAGATGGACCACTATTTTCAAATGATTGTCCCAAGTGGGAGGGATTGAGAGATGGGGGTCAAGTTTCTCATTGCACTTTTAATAGGTATATCTTCTAACAAACTTCCTCCTCTTGCGTTGAGGGAGGATATTATAAGGACATTTTTATTGTATTGTTATTGTTAGGGAGACTAGGTAAGTCAATGTTTATAAATGTTTCTATGATTTCATCCTCTTGTTTTCTAATTTCTTCCAAAGGCAAAAGAGGAGAGGGACATCAAGACTCTCAATGGTTGTAGCTTCTTTCACCAAGATACCTTCGTCACTAATAGGAGAGGTATTGGGAGAAGAAAAAGTATGATTTTGATGATTGTCTACACTTGCATCCTCTTGTGTTATGACATTCTTGCAAATCTGATAGGTACTAGGAGGGTATGCAACATGCTTAGCAAATGTTTTACGTTGATGTCCTAGATTATGTCCATGAAAAATAGAATCATACAAGCCAATTGATTTTCTAGAAACATGGAATGATTGAAGAGAACACATTCTAACATGAGAAAGTAAATAAAGTGCAATGCATTGACTTAAAGTGAAATGTTTAAATGCAATGTTCAGATGTGAAATAAGGTGATTTTCTGATTACATTATGTGACAACTCGAAAGATGAAATATTGAAAATGAAAATTTGAAATTTGAAATGCATGAAAGGAGCTATTTTAAGATGGATATAATGAAATGAATGTTACATAAACTCATCCAATTGATACATATAGGTAATGGTAGCAAACATAAGCTTAAAAATATGGTTTTTAGTTTTTAAATGGAAATTCTAGGTGCATAAAGGGACTAAGTTGCCTAAGGTGGCCAATGAGTCCCATTAGTGATTTTCTTTAGAATTTTAATTTTTTTTGTATTTATTTTTATGTGTTCTATGTTGTATGATGCAGGCCTAAAATGAAAATGCAGAATTTTAGAAGTGTGTAATGATTTAAGATGCAAAAAGGCAACCTATATGCACTTTCACTAATGCAAAATTTGAAACCCTAGAATGTAACTTAACTAATGCAAGCTAATTATAGGATGATGATGGACTCAAAATTAGAAAAGAAAGTATTCTAAAGGTGGGTTCACCAAAATGTGGACACTGATTTTGGTACTTACAATTCTCTAGCACTTTTAGGGTTTTTCACCTAAAAGGAGAGAGGTAGGCCAAAATACACAATGTCCCCACTCACAACTAATGCATGTATGAATGAAATATGCCTAAAGAAAATGTCTAAATGCAATAAAATGATAAAGGAAATGAATTATTAATGTACATAAAAACCTAAGAACTACAAGTTGTTTGAAAACACATTATGATATGCAAAATGACCTAAGAATGCAAACAAACAATAACAAAAATGTACAAGACTAGAGAGGTGCATTAGGAAACTAAGATGAGACGAATAGACACTCTGGAATCCTATAGAATTTTTTGTTGAAGCCAACTGGGACACTTATGCCAAGTTGGGTGACTTAGTTCTATTTTAGTGAGATTCTTTTGGAACAGGTTTTAGCCAAATGGGTATCCAAAAATACAAAAATCACTTTTTAGGCCTAGTAGTGGGACTAATTCACCACTGGTAGTGACTTAGTCCACCTTCATCTTTCAAGAGTTTTGTGATAAGAATTTGTAGCTCTTAGTCTACACTTCTCTTATGGGTAGGTGTTCGATTATGAGTTTGTAGAAATTGGGTTGTAAGAGGTCTCCAAGCTTCTCTTAGGGATTATTTTGACTTGAATGACTTTGATGGATTGAAAACACCTTTTAATACCTCTCTTTGAAAAATTTGCATATAAGACCTACAAAACACACATGCAAAGAGGGGAAAAAAGGTTAGGGGTTAGTGAATAGGGGTTTGCCTAGGTCAAACCTCGGTTTGGTAATCAAACCCTTGAAAATGAAATAAAATGGAAAGAGAATGATGAATAAACATGTCATGTCATAACTCACTAAACCCTTGATGTAGAAATATGAAAATATGTAATTAGATGCTCCAATAGATGTAGTCTTGATAATGCCAAAGTGTTTGATAATTGCTTGAGTGAATGAATTGCTTGAGAATGAAATATTAGATGAATGGGGATGAAAATGAGAGGAAAAGCCTTTATTTATAATTGATTTTCCAAAATTTCCTAAAAATAATGCATCATAGGTTGACCTCAAGGTTAAGAGAATAAAATCCCACAAAAAAATTAGAATCATTTTGATTTTTGTGCCCAGTGGGACTAAGTCGCCCTAGGTGGCGACTTGGTCCCACCAGGGTAATTTTATTGGGTGTTTGGAATTAAAGTGTATTTAATGATGTTAAATAGGATTATTCTATGAAACACACTTAAGCAGGGCCAGAAAGTGTATTAAGGTATCATTTAAACATAAGAAAGCATCAAATTATTGATGACAAGCCTAGAAAAGTGTGAAAGTTTGTTACAAATCTTTACAACACTTTGAAATAAGACTTGGTAAGAAATGAAAAGAAGATATTTAGGTGAAATATAATAAAAGGGTCCTAGAAAAGTTTGAAAGTGGGTTACAACACTTCACAACACTTTTACAAGACATCATAGAATTATTAATGATTCACAAGGGTCCAAGACCTAATGTGAATGTGTTGACCACATTACAACATTAATTCTAGGAAAAATTAGGTCAAAATCCATAACAAAGACTCAATTGAGCATAAAAATTTCCAAGTATATATTTTTTGGCAACACACATATGCATCATCTTGATAAAACTTATTGGACCTGGCACCATCCATTTTTTTTCTCCTCTTTGTAGCCTTAATGGAAGAACCTAGGCTTGTTGTAGTTCCAACACTTAGCCTTATTCTTTATAAGAGATTTGGATCTAAAATTTTCTCACTTCTTTTCCTTATTACCTTTACCTTTCAATATTCTATGAACTAATAGTACCTCCTTAGCTTATTTGGAATATTTCCTCTATATTTTCTCCAAAAGTAGCTATGCCACCACCTCATCCTTCGTAAGTGTTGAGGCAATGTTCCTAATGTCTATCACAAGGTGATATGATGACTCTAGAAAATAAAAAATAAGTGTCAAGAAATGATTCTCCTCCATTTTTATTTCAATAAAGTATAGTATATTATAATCATATTTAATACATAATGTGCCCATGTATAAATCCACCATCCTCCATCCTAAAGATATATATCTTATTTCTTAGGAACAATTTACTTAAGAAATATTTATTAAGATAACTTTATCCAAACTTATTACAAAAGGTGATGGCACATTTAACAATACAAAATATACTAAATAGAGTCTAATATTTATTGAAAATTAGGTGAAGGAAATATACAATATGAATTTATGCAAGTGAAAATTCAGATCTAAAAATAAGATTGCCAAAGCATATTTAAACATGTGATCACAACATAAATCATAATATAAAAATTAGAAAAAAAAATGTGACACCAGATTTATGTGTAGAAACCCTTTGGGGAAAAAAATCTACACGAGAAAAGAGGGAAAGCATATTATTAATCTTCGAATGAGAGTAAACAATAATACACTTCACTACTAATCTCTTATCAACCTGACAACACCCTCTTACGTACAAGAGCTCAATATTATACTACCATCCCATGACTCTAATTTATAGAAATTATGGGAGGTAAAGCCACGAATGGTAAACCAAAACAAGAGGTACAAAACCACCTAAAAAATCCCACGCCCTCTTCTTGGACAGCCAAAAGACATAATAAAGTATTAATTGGAAATTCAAGACTCCCACACGGGAACCTAACTCATAGCCTATCCAACTACTTTATTTTTGGATGCTTTGATGACCTTTTCGCTCCTCAATAGAACAACAATACCTTTTCTTCTCCATTCTTCGATGCCCCATCTAATACCTTTCATGTTCCATTATCGATGCCTAGGAAATATTCCTTATCTATATATGATATGTAACCTCTAATAAAATTAAATCCTCTCTTTAAAATATAATTACAACATGTCAAAATTCAATATTTTTCCCTTATGTCACCTAGAACACATTCCAAGGAATGTGGAGAAAAAACAAATGAAATAGGATTACAAAGCTAATGTTACCTTATCCTAACATTCTCCCACTTGATATTATACATTTTAATTACATCAAAGAGATAGAAAACATAAAATCAATTACAGTAATAAAGGCCATGGCCTCCCAACACCAAGAAAACGTATCTATGGTCATTGGATTTAAGCCAAATATTTTTGGGGTGTGGACTCTCTTACACTTCTAAGGTTGTGCACCTTAAAGTCTAGAGAGGTACCCAAAAGTCTTAATGGCTCACTCAAGAATAAGCCCTTGAGATTTCAATGGAAAGATGATTGAAATATATCTAAGGGTATGTCCTAGATGCTAAAAACTAATAAAAGGGGTTCACCACTAATGCAAAACTAAGAAAATGTAATATGTTTGAAAACACGTTGTGATATACAAAAGACCTAGAAAATGACTTAGAAATGCAAATAAAACGAAACAGAAAGCTATAAAATAGAAAGTGTACACTTGGAAATGTGTTGTGTTGGTTATTTTTATAGAACCGGACTTATTCTTACCACAGACGTATGAACTTGCTAGGAACAATTATCAATAAGGGTAAGGATTTGCCAACACATATGTAAAGGGTTTTAGGTCTTCACTTCTTCACTTTGGGCTCTTTTAAACCCAAGAGGGTAATCCTAATAAATGTGTTTGTAGATACTAGAGTGTATTAGTATCAAACATAGGATGAACAAATAATTCTCCTTAAATGTTTGATAGACACAATATCCTGAAGATTTGGCTTACCTTCATACTAATGGCCAATCCTAAACAAGAGAAGATATAATTCATTAAATTATCACACACCCAAAAAGAGATTTATAAGTAATTTGATTATATTTTGTAATCAAAAGATAAATTGGTCACCACAATTGGATTTTGACTACTTTGCTAGACCAATGCCATATTCTTAAAACAAAGTCAAACCAAATACCCACATGTCTAGAAAACAATTTTGTATTTAACAATACCCAAAGCTTTGAAAATATTGCAATATAATAATTCCATCAATCATTTCTATAATTTACTTCTTACTAGCATCCTCACACAGGATTTATTTCAAAACCACTATTGCATTCAAGCACTTACATACATTCATTGAATGGATAAGCAAGAATAAAACAAAACATCTATTGGAAACCAATAGAGAAAAATAAGATAACCATTGATTATATTATTCATAGTCTATGTAACCTATACCTAGGAGAGTAATATGTAGAAATTTTAAGCTATTATGCTATATGCATAATTGTCATTGTCATTATTAAAACCATATGCATATCCACTAACTTTTACTAGAACATCTTACTAGACAATTTAGTATATATTTTGATTATGTGTGTAGCTTCTTCAAAAAGGGACTACCTACTAACCTCTCTATGTAACCAAGCTTGAAATCCCTTTTATAAGCAAGGGAGAAACAAGCATCGGGCTGAATTACACTTACATTTCACTTTCATTCCAAAATGAATTTCACCAGCAAGTGAGAGAATATTCCCAAATCAGTTGCAAGCAATTATGTATATTCTATGGAAGAGCAAAAGGAAACCCCAAAAAAATCATTAACTAGAGCAGACCCACCATTCTTCAAAAAGTGTCACTATTGTAGCATCAAAAACATGTAAGTTCATTCCAACC
>VDFB02183702.1:0-14882 GCA_007258455.2 Sequoia sempervirens
ACATTCGGAGGAGATCCTCCACAATCTGGTTCACCCTCTCTGACTGACCATCGGTCTGAGGATGATATGCTGAACTAAAATTTAATTTAGTTCCTAGGGATGAATTCAGAGTAGTCCAAAATCTAGAAGTCATCCAAGTGTCATGATCTAAAATTATTACTTCTGGCACTCCATGCAGTCGAAAGATTTCTTGAACAAATTTCCTCGCCAAAACCATTGAACCATCCTTGAGGTTCCTAGGAATGAAATGGGCTACCTTAGTTAATTTATCCACCACAACTAGGATGGTATCATGTCGATTCCTAGACATCGGCAATCCCTGAATAAAATCCATAGTTATCACCTGCCACTTATATTCTGGCACCCTGTGAGGATATAAAAGTCCTGCCAAATGTACATGCCCAGCCTTAACTCGTTGCAACTCCAAACATCGGGCTATAAATGCAGTAACATCTCTTTTGATTCTTGGCCAAAAATATAGAGGCCTGAGTCCCTCAACCATTTTAGCTACACCAGGGTGTCCTGAGTAAGGCGCATTATGGAATTCCTCTAGCACCAAATCTCTCAACCCTGCAGAGTTAGGAATATACATATGACCCTGGAACCTCAAGAGTCCATTAGACTCAAATACATATCCAACAAATCTGTGATCTGAAGGATCCTGCTCTAGGGCTTGTTTCACCCTTTCATACTGCTCATCCCTGGATAAAGCCTGAACTACCTGCTCTCTGAAATTAGATTTTATGGTAACCATGGCTATGAGGTGTCTTCTCCTACTCAAGGCATTTGCTACCCTATTTTCCTTCCCTTTAATGTACTCAATGCCAAATTCATATTCACTCAGAAATTCCAACCATCGCCTCTGACGAGCATTTAGGTTGGGTTGAGTAAAGATGTACTGTAATCCAACATGATCTATTTTTAATTCAAAGGGCTTACCCAAGAGATAGTGTCTCCACATCTGAAGGGCATGAACTATGGCTGCCAACTCTAAATCATGTGGTGCTTAATTTAACTCATGTTGCTTCAACTTTCTTGATTCATATTCCACCACTTGTCCTTCATGCATGAGAACAACTCGTACCCCTTCTCTTGATGCATTAGTAATCACTATAAAATGACCATTTGGATCAGGCACAACCAAAATAGGTGTAGAAGTGAGCTTCTCTTTTAGTAACTGAAAATATTTTTCACATTTGTCACTCCACTCAAATTTCTTTCCCTTTTCCTGGAGTGTGGTAATGGGCACTGCTATTGTCGAGAACCCTTGCACAAATATCCTGTAATACCCTGCAAGTCCCACAAAGCTTCGGACTTCTGAAACATTCTGCGGTGCTGGCCAATCTAAGACTACCTTAATCTTATCTGGGTCCACGGCTATCCCTTCTGCTGAAATAAAGTGTCCCAAATAATGCACCTCAGATTGGAAAAAGGTACATTTGGAAAATTTCCCATATAACTTATGTTCCCTCAACCGCTGCAATACTATCCTCAAATGCTTCTCATGTTCTTCCTCAGACTTAGAATATATCAAAATATCGTCAAGGAAGATTAAAACAAAATTATCTAAGCAGTCTCGAAAAACATTGTTCATCAGATTCATGAAGGCTGTAGAGGCATTGGTTAGCCCAAACGGTAGCACTGTAAATTCAGAGTGCCTATACCTTGTCCTAAATGTAGTCTTGTGAATATCTTCATCCTTTAACCTCAGTTGATGATACCCCGATCTCAAATCTATTTTTGAGAATACCTTGGCATCTTTTAACTGGTCAAACAAATCATCAATATGGGGAAGCATGTATTTATTCTTGATAGTAACCTTGTTAAGCATCTTGTAATCAATGCATAACCTCAAGGTCCCATCCTTCTTCACAAATATAACAGGAGCTCCCCAGGGTGACACACTTGGTCTAATGAAACCCTGTTTCAACAATTCCTCCAGTTAGGCTTTTAGCTCATATAACTCTGTTGTTTTCATCCTGTATGGCACTTTAGACTTAGGTTCCACACCCGGTATCAAATCGATTGAAAAATTGAATACTTGCTTAGGTGGTAGCTCAATTAGATCTTCAGGGAAAACATCCTCAAATTCTTTTAGAATGGGATGATCATTGACTGATGATTTTGTCTCATTGAGGTCCTTGACCTTTATTGCATAAATAGTGCATCCCTTTCGGCTTGCCTTCTTTAATTGCATGGCAGAGACTTGCCTAAGTTCCAAAGGCCTTTTTACACCACAAATCTCCACACGATTTCCTTGGTCATCAAGACACCTTATTGATTTCTCTTCGCAATCCACAAGGGCCTTATGTTTAGAAAGCCAATTTATCCCTAAAATCACATCATAAGATCCCAATGGTGCTACATATAAATTAACTTGTGTTTTGAGACTAAGGAGTTCAAGTTCACTACAAAATAGGCATTGTTCTACCTTCCTCTCTACCCGGTTCCCATACTGAACTTTCCATGAATTTTCCATATAGCCCGGTCTAACTAATAATTTAGATACAACATGAGGATCCACAAAACTATCAGTAGCACCAGTATCTATCAAAATAGAAACAATACATCAAAAAAGTTTACCCGATAGCTGGATAGGAGTGGATTGATAATCTGCTTGGCGATTGTCAACCACCGCATGAATATGATGTTGATTCCTGTTGTTTTGTCTATTAACCCTCTGAGGGCACACACTAGCGTAATGCTCACCACCACAAGTATAACAACCCCCATGAGGTGCTTTAGGCCTGTCAGAAAAATCCCTCCTTTTATTGTCATTCTTCTTATTTAAATTAGCCCTCTTATTGTTATTCTGGTTTCCATCATTCTGGTTCTGAGGACTACCACTCCTTTTCAAATTTATGATCTGCCTGTTATTATTTCCTTGGTTGCCCTGATTGCTTTGATTGCCCTAGTTATTGTTACCTTGGTGATTTCCTTGGGACTTCTTATTGCCATACTTGGCTTCCCTACTTTTCTTGTAGTTTGCAACCTGTTGCATTTTATGTTCCTGTAAGAGTGCCAATTCAAAGGCTTCATCCATGGTAGTCAGTCTATGCATATCCACCTCATTTCCAATTTGAGGCCTAAGCCCCATAATGAATTTATGAATTTGAAACCTCTCATCTTGCTGGTACTGAGGTACATATTTAAGCAAGTGAGAAAATTTCTCCCAATATTGTTTCACTGTCATTCCTCCTTGAATGAGCACCTAGAATTATGTCATTTTCTCATCAAAATAAGACTGTGGAAGCCACCTCTTCCTGAAAGTCTACAAAAATTGTTCCCATGTTACCTTTCCAGGCAAAAAATGTTTATCAGCCCTTTCATTCTCCCACCATGTAGCAGCTTCACCTGTGAGCTGGTAGGATCCCCATTCCGCCTTAGTTTCCTCGGATAGGTTACGAAGGGAAAAGTACCTTTCCATTTCAATAATCTAGGCTTTTGCCCCATCACCAAAGGATTTACCATCAAACTTGGGTGGCACAACCTTCTTGAGGTACTTACCCAATTCCTCAGCTACCTTTGTTAGCTCACTTTGATTCTTTTCAATTTCAGGGATTTCTCCATTTGGTTCATTTCTGATGTTTTCACTTTCACCAAGTTCAGAACTTGTTGGCACAGTTTGTCTTGCCTGCTCAAGGTTATCAATCCTGGCCTCTTGCCTACTTAAAATGCCCAAAATCTAATCCAACTTATCATTGGGATCACCATAGGATCCTCTTCCCCGTTCCCACTTATAATATCTACCCTCCATTAGGGTTACCCTAGAAAAACATAACATCAAGTGTAATTAGGCATAGGTCCTAGAGTTGAACCTTGCTGCTCTGATACCAAAATGTAACAAATCCACACAAACCAAAAGAAAACCTACATCGTGGTCGTAGACGTGACACTATTGCTCATGTGAAGTCATATAAGAGGAATCAATGGAAGATGAAATATTAGAGGAATATGAGCATGTTGATCAAACAAAGAAAAATGAAGAAGACAACACCTTGCCTGATATTTCAACTTTTTATCTAGAGGAGGAAGTGTTTCTTAGCATGCATAAAGACATTGAAGTATTTTCTGATACATATATTTTTCATGAGGAGTAGTTATTTGGATTCAATATCTTATCTAGAGGATTTGCATATGCCAAATATCACATAGTTATTATCCAAAGCATCAAGTTGCAACTAAATATGATAACACCCCATTGGCATAGTCATTTCTTTCATTTAGGCATCTATTTTTCTGAACCTGTCAATGGTTTTGCATAGTTCCATAGGAAATTGGAATTTTTGCACCTAGTTTGGGTGCATATAGGAGTCTTAGGTTTATTTTCCTTTCTGTTGTTAGTTTTGGCTTGTGCCCTGTTCCCCTCCACCCTTCCGTGAGTAGCTCCCTGTTCTTCTGTTATTCTCTAACTCCGCACCCAATGGACTTGGACTGGTCTACCTCAAAATTTTGGAGTTCTTTGCATTTTCTACAAAAATACAGTCCCCAGTCAGAGCCAATGTTACCCCTTAAAATTTTATTTCAAGACAATTTGTTTTAAAACTCATCCTTTCATGGTAAACTTGTGCAAGTCGCGACTTCAACAAAATTCATAACCATCGCGGCCTTGTCAAAATCCTGAACTAAGTCGCTAGGTTTTGGTATTTCAAAATCATCCAACCCTTTGTAGCTTTTAGAAATGATGTTCTGTATTGTCAGGATATCGACAGTTCTTGAAACTTCAGAGCTCCCGACTCTTGGTCACAAGGTTCTAGCTCGTAGCAATAGGGCAACCTAAGCTAGGTGTACTATTTTCAAAATGTTAGCACATTTAATGAAGTGTACGATGCTTTTAAGGAACGTCTTCTCCAATTTCTCAAGATGACAACAAAAATTTAAACGTAATCTTTACAGATCCTCTGAAAGGACAACTCTTTAATAGGGAAGTTGGTGGAATAAATGACCACTCTTCGCCACCAAAGATAAATAGGTTTGCATGTGAGGGAAGGTGGCATAATTTTTTAATTCAAAGTTTTATCCCAAAATGGTACTTCTGGGTGATGTCAGGGAATGGAAAGATGAACTTGTTCTTGTTATCCAACCTAATGTGAATTGGCCAGAGGAAGAGCAATTTGACATCATTTCTCAGGTACACTCATTGGCCTAGAAGGAGAAAACTAGCTATGTCGAGTACAACAAGACAATATAGGTTTTAGATAAGGAAGAGGAACATGCTGAATTCAACAATTTAGTTATGGAAATGCAATTGGAGTTGTATAGAGTTCCGACACCGCCGATGGATTAGCGACATGCATGGAATCTTTCCACGATAGGGAATATTAACATCTTTCGTAAAAATGGTTGTTGTCGGTTGTTTTCAAGACTGTTACTTTTTTGTAATGTAATAGTTTTGGTGTGCATGTATATAGGGGTCTCCAAGTTAATTAGGGATGCATCTTTTTGGTGGGTGATACCTGGAGATAGGGAAAAGTAGGGGCAGTCTTGGGTTTTCTTTTGTACAGTTGGTCATGTAGGGTGTTGAGCCTTTGCGCTCAAAATTTTGATATTGGATAAATAAAGAAAGTGTTTTTCGAATCTTTGCATTTGTAAATGTTTTCTTTAAATCATCAATAGACTTTGGGCTCTTGCAATTTATTTCCAATATTAAGTCTATCATAGCTAACTATATGTGCAATTATTTCTGGAACTTTGAATGTAGAATAATTCATCTATTGAAAAGGAAGTTTGATGCTCATTCTTTTTCTTATTTCTTATTGTGGGTGTAGAATAAGTGGGCTTTGTATCAGTTGTTCACACTCATTTCTTCCTGAATCAGTTCATCGCATTTGATTTTATGGTTATGGGTAAATGTTAGTCTACCTTTTTCTACTTTTTGGTTAAAATCATACCTTGAGTTTTCATTCATTGCATATCTTAAGAGGGAGCTGTACCTCTAAAATTCAGAGGAAATTTGTCAATCCAATGGAAACTTCTCTAACTGTTAGTGATGCTTGTTCTTCTCTTTGGGCAATTTGAGTCATTTTCTGTATTTATTTTCAAAGGACAAATCTGTTTACTAACACTATGTTACAGTGTTGGCTTGTCGATTGTTTTGATTGTTGGTTTGCGGTTGCTGATTTATTTGTGTTCTGCCTCATGGCACTAATTACAACTTTGGCATGAATGATTCCATCATTAGTAACATTTCTATTCTTGGCCCATGTTCGAGGTTTGTCATTGTAGCTGGTGGATGGGCAGTTGTCTTGATATGTAGGTGCTCCCCCTTGTGAGATAAGGGCTCATTTGATGTCGAGTGCCTTGGGGATCAACTAGTTGTATGTTGTGATGCATTGCATCTTTAGATGAAAAGACATCTCCCCTTCAAGGTTGGCAATGATGGTACATATTTGTTGTTCCTTTGGCATGGCCCCTTTGCTTCTATTGGCTTTGGATCACCATCATTGTAAGAATGAAGCAAATGACTCCCCCTTGGATTGCTTTAGAGTGGATAAATCTTCTAGACTCACATCCATCCATATGTTGAATGAATAGTTTTGGATGAATGCATCAACAATTTCTTGAAATTTCTTGATTCCAAAAAGATGAGAGAACCACTCCATGGCGGGTCCTGCCAAAGTGTGAGGGACAATCACATTAGGTAAGTGTCATCGTATGCAACTTCCATGCAATGTACTTGCAACTACTTTATATGATCTTCAGGATTTCCCATCCCTTTGTATTTGTAAAATTTTGGGATTTCAAATCATTGTGGGAACAATTTCATCACAATGCTTCTATCAAATGGATAGGGGCACAGTTCTTTGATGTTTTCGTTGTTTTCCTTGGTTGGAGGTCAAGCACCTGTTGTGATAGAAATTTGATTTGTGATGACGCATCATTTTGAGGTTTTGGAGGTGGGATGAAAGTGTTTTGAGGTGGTGTGATTGTGGGAGTGATGGGTGGATTTTGTGTTTGCGGGAGGTGGTTGCAAGTTTTGTTGTGCCAAGTATGCTTGCAATTGTTGTTGTACCAACAACACTTGTTGTTGATCCTGCTGTTGTTGCACCAACAATGCTTGTTGTTGGGATTGTTGCTATTGTGCCAACAATGCTTATTGTTGGGCTAGGAGTTGGGTTGCTTCTTGTTGCTCTTGATATTGTTTCAAGGCTAGTTGGTATGCTTGCTGCTGCACTGCTTGTTGTTGTGCTTGGTACTATGCTTGAGCTTGTGCTTGCTGCACTTGATATTGTGCTTGAGCTTGTTGGGAAGCTTGTGCAACTAGGGAAGCTTGTGTGGCTTGAGTAGCTTGAGTGGCTTGCGCTACTTGAGCAGCTTGTGGGGCTTGTTGTTGTTGCATCAAAGCTTGAGCTTGTGCTTGGGCAGCTTGTTGCACTTGTGCTTGTTGTGCAACTATTGTAGCTTGTTGATTTTGATATTCTAGGAGTGTCCTTTGATAGGTTTGAAGAGCTTCTTGTAATTTCATGTTGTATTGGCTGGCCATGTTTGGATTTGGTGGTGGTGGTGGAGGATTCAAAATTATTCTTTGAGTGATGATTTGGGGTTGTGTTGATGTGAGTGGTGCGATTGATATGGTGGGTCCTTGTGAGGCCATTTTTTGACGTATGAGTATTGATGGTGTTGTTTGGATGGATGCCACCTATTGTTGTGATATTGGTGGAATATTCAAAGGATTTGATACACTGATTTGATTGATGTTCAAAGGATTGTTTTGATTCAATTGATTTGTGATTGGGATGTTAGGTAGAGGGGGTTTCCCTAAACCAAGGATTGATGTAGATTTCAGTGGTAGCAAAGGTAGTGGTGGTGGAATCGAAGGTGGGATTGGTGTTAGATTTCCTAGAGCAAGTGACAATGAGGCCCCAAAGAGTCCTCCTTGTTCAATAGACTTGTTTGCACCAATGGGAGAGAAACTTGCGTGTCAAGAGCATATGGTGGTGTTGCATGAAAATAGGATGGATTATTGGTTTCATGGAAGATGAGTGGGATGTATTGATGTAGGAGATTTTGAGGGATCATATTTGATGTTCCTGCAATGGTATTTGCATCCAAATTTTGATTATTGACAAGGGGGTGTTTGAAGATCATGGAGTAATGAACTCGCCTTGTTGACAATGGGTTGTGTCGTGGCAATATATGATGTGGATTGTGCAATGGGTTTGATGATGCCTTGAATGGGTGAGGTGAATAGTACAAGCGACATATTCTCAAAGGGTTTCTCCATAATAATGCTTATATCAAAATTGGAAGGGAGATTAGCCCCTTCTTTTTCCAATTCAAGCATGTATTGGGAGGGATTAAGTTTCATCATGGCATTGACAATTTTGCGAGTCTTAGGATTTTGGACCATCTCAATGATCTCATCTTGAGTCATACCTAAGAAATTGTCAGTAATGTCCTCCACTTGACCTTCCTCTTAAAGATCTCGTGGAAATGGAGGAAGATTAAATGGAGGATTGCTAGATCCAATTAGATTGATCTCAGGAGCGATTTGACTTAAGTCACTTGAAGTAGATGTTTCTTTGTTGTTTTTGCATGTTCTTCTTGTGTTGAGATCTAGTTTGCACCATAACATAGGGATCAATTTTCAAGAATGTGGGAGGTGAACCTCTAACTATTTAGATTGATCTAAAATTTAGGCACAAAAAAGAATATCTAGGATGATTTAAGGATCAAAGGGTGATTGTGAGACAAAATGATAAGGTGGGTAATATGAATGTTTGAACTCTTGAGAAATATTGAAGGGGATACTAGACTTTAGGACTTTTGGATTTTTGACTTTGGATTTGATCTTGGTTTGACTTGATTTGGATTTGGATTTGGTTGGATTTGATTTTTTCTTTTGGATTTGGATTTTGATTTTGGATAATGAACAAATAGACCCTAAGATGTTGGATGTTATCTATGAGATAAACTTGCTCATGAGATGATAATTTTGACTAAGTGTAAGGAGAAGGATGCCTCTACACACACCTAGCCAAAACAAGATGACTTTGATTTTTGGATTTTGATTAAAGGATTTTCCAAAAGTCTAGTATAGAGGATTTTTTCAAGATTTCCAAGAGTTGTTGGTGAGATGATTTTGATTGATGTTTTTAAGGATGAAGGTTGATTTTGATCCTATGTGTACCTACAAAGAATCTTGTTTACAAGACCTCAGTTTTGAAGAACATGCTTTTACTTCCTATGGGAGATACTCAAACCTTTGAAAAAGCCTTGGATTTTGTTGGCAATAGAATTGAAACAAACTAGGATTGTTCTTTGAAGCACTTTTGTAGAAGTTGTAAGCCAATATTTCTCTAAATTCGTAAAGCATGGAAAGATGTTTTTGGAGAGCTTTTGGACTAAGGATTTTAACCTTTGGTTTTCAGATTTTGATCTTGCATGAAATAATTGGAAACACATGTGTGGGCTTCAATTGTTTCTTAGCTTTGTTTAATGAATTCTTTTTACCACAAAAACACTCTTGATTAGCTTTTCAAACTAGATGTCTAATGTCCCAACTTCTTTTTCATCCCACAAAGTCCATTATATGGAAATCAAGGAAATTAAGGCAATAGTTCCCTAATGTTGACTTTAGGAAGAGAAAATTGAGATTTAAACCCAAATACTTAGAAACCTCTAAGGATAAAATCCCTAGGGTAAGCAATAGCACTTGGATTTTGTCAAAGGTATTTTCTCTTCCTAAAGGGTTTGAAATTTGATGATCATGTTGAATGTTTGTTTTTCAATGTTTAGGATCCAAGAAAGGTGTATAACTGACTCAAAAATTGCACAAGCCCTAGGATAGAATGAGACAATATTTGTTGAGTTCCCAATTGGATAAATCGAACTACACTATTCTTAGCGGATGATTAGAAGCTTGAACACACAGGCTACCCCTTATAGTGCACTCACTTCTCAGGTCAGCCAAGCTTCAGTACCCATGAATCTCCCATGGCATACTTCTCATCTCTACTAAAGAACTATAAGAATATGGGGTGGCTTCAAAATGACCATTCTTGCACCAACAAATAGATAAGAATTTGGGCTTCTAAACAAAAGGTTCTAGTATAGGCATTCCATTCGTGGGGGATCATCCATATGGCAAGAGACCATTGTTTCCTTTCTTGTTGGAACAATCCTCATAATACTTGAAATTTCCTCAAGGACCCACACTTATATACCGGGTGGAAGTCACTTGGATTGGGCGTGTTCTTGGTTGGGTCCTTCCCTGGGGTGATTACTTTTTCCCACTAGGAAGGCCCTCTAAGGATAAACAAAATCAAGCAAGCACATCCATAGTTCGATCGATCCTTGTTTAGAAACAAAGAGAGAACACACATGATATACTCAACCCACACTCACAAAATTTGTTCAATTTTAAGTGCCCAAATTGAAGTGTGGAGGCAATCTTTTACACAACTTAATATCACCAAAAAAATTTTGATTATCAAGATCGCCGTGAAGTGCGAGAGAAGTGCATATGCCTTTTTAAATGAGATTACTTTGTAAAAAAGATTACAAAACACAAAAGACACATGCTCATTTTACACCTCAAAGCAATAATGGATTCTTTTTAAGCACCAGGATGAAGTGTGAAGTTTGCTTGCTCAATTTTAAGCCCAAATAAAAAAGCTAGTAAGTGTCTAAGTTCAATTTTAACCAACTTGAAGAAATCAAATCAATGGTTAATTTTAAACCCCAAAACTAAAGTGAGTTGTCCTAAAACAAAAAATGAAAGCGAGAAATGGATGCTTCGAGATATTACAATAAGCATTTAAAAATGCTTTTTGTTAAGTTCAAGTTCACTTCCAACTCAAATCTTGCTATTTGATTGTCATGTAAAAAAATAACATCATTGAACATTCTTGATGCAAACTGTCATAAAAAAAAGTCTACAAAAAAGAAACAAAAATCATATTTTCTTCAAAATCACTACTATCGAGTTAAGATCAAATTACACAATACAAAATATTGATTCAAAAAAATAATGTTGCCAATCCAAAAAGTGAAGTCCCCAAGAGTGTTTTAGAAAGGCGTGCAAGGTTGCTATGATTGACTTTAAGTGCAACTTAAAATCATCTCACTCATGGAGGACACCAAACAAAATTTTTGTTGTTCTCTTTATTTGCCAATGAAATGTAGGTATATAAAGTTAGTAGATAGAGTGCATTTTAGAGAAATGCACACTTATGCTTTTGAAAAAAACTTATCCCCAACAACATCATGGCAAGGTTTGTTGAAATGTAAATAATGCAAAGATTCCACATTCTTTGATATCCTGCAAGTCATAGGACAAAAGAGTAAAGGAAAAAGATATATACTTCCAAAAAAATATCTAATAAAGAGGGATGCCTTTGCATTAGTGAGATAGATATGGTGTATTTTATCAAGTCAATCCCAACTCAAAAGAAAGATATGCACTTTATTCCAAACTCCAAAGATACAATGTAATATAGACAAAGTGAATAGAGATACACGACATGTTCTATGATTTTTTTTAGTGCTCAGAATTATGACATTTTATATCAAAATCTTTTCCAAAAAAACAACATACCATGACTAAATTAAAGAGAACCAGATCGACAGTACCTTCTTAAAAGAGCAAACAAGAATTCAATCGTTGAATATGGGCAGAGAACGAAGTGGAAGACACTTAAAGATATCAAAACTCACACAAATTCAATTGATGTCGGAAGACCTCAATCCACTAACACAAATTATTCAAAATACAAAATCCTAAAAACAACCGAACTTGACAATAATTAGATAAAGCATGAAATTCAGCCCACTCATAGCATGCAATAACAATTTGATTTCGATCGGCCAAGAATAAATCCACAAGATCAAAAATTATCTGCATTTGACTGGTGACCACTGTATTATATGACACAAGCACTAGACCACTATAATACTGAAAATCGATGCATTTATCATGATTTAAATGCATATAGAGTGCTTTTTGATGAGGATGGCGATCCTCGACTGTCAAGCTTTGGCCTAATGAAAACAACAAAGATGGAAAAAGAAGCTATAGCACTAAGCATACACACCTCCCGAGTTTCTCAAGACAGGTGGAGTGACTCCTAAGAGTATCATATATCGCTATGGGATGGTTCTTTTGGACCTACTTAGTGGAAAACATATCCCACCTAGTCATGTCTTAGATGTGATTCTCCATAGATTGGGCGTAATTTGTGACTTACTAGGAAGCATGATAATTGTAAATGGTGTTGAATTCAATTTAATGACTAGAGCCTTGCCTTCAGCATACCCTGTAGCAATAAGAAACTCACTCAATTAAGCAAACATCACAGCAGAATGCCACACCAATTTATAACTTGAACTAATTTTTTTTATTGGTTGGTGCCACAATCTTCAAATTACTATTTGGCACAACAATATTCCTATTCAAGTTAATTTTAATATTGAATAAGATATTCCTATCTGGCGGAATATTGGTCTTCAAACATGCAAGATGCAAGTGAATTTAATAAAATCCACCAAGCTTCTCTTGAAAAGTAAAAAAAAATATAACATTGCAAAAATTCCACGAAGGAGAAGGCATTGCATTCTTACTGGGAGGATTCCTTAATGACATATAGAGAATACTAAAAACAACTTTAACAAGGAAGATAGAAACTAAAGATAACTTATGTAGATGGATTAACAAGCCCTCCTAGCACCATTATGTTGATGCTAAAATCTGCAAATGCTCAAAACTTAACATGTATTAGCATGATTAGTTAATTAAATCACAACAAATTAAACATCTCTATGAAATACTCAATCATGTCAAATATGTAACCAAGGAAACAATGAAACTAAACCCAAAGCATATGAAAACATGAAGCAAACTCTATCTCATAGTGGATTGGTGCTACTTTGATGTGGAAATTAGCCTTTTCCCAACCCTTGATAAGCTTTCAAAATGATGAGCAAGATGCAAGTGATGAAGACAAATGTGTGTATAGTGTAGATGCATAAAACTGTGGATAGATTTCAAGTAGAGAAGGCCTCTATTTATAGGTTAGAGGTTTGAAGAATTGAAGAATAGGAAGAATGTGGGATTAAAAAAGAACCAATGGCATTGAGACATTTGTCTCAATGCTAATGGGTAAGGATTGATCACACTTTGCATGTGTTTGTAAGAGGCACCAAATGCATGTTTGAGAGGCATGAAATGCATGTGCTTGAATTGTTTTGGGGGGAGAAATTGTTTGAATGAGAAAGTCAAAAGAAGGAATATTGCCTTTTGAGAGGGAAAATGAGATAATTAGTTAATTAGAAAAAATGATTTTCATGTGCAAGTGGGTGGGTTAGTCAAGGGTTGAGTTTGACCAAGGTTGAGTCAAAAGCTAGAGAATGGGTAATTTAGGATTAGGAGTTAATTAATCTAGAATTAATTAACTTGGAGGAATTTAGGGGATTTGACATTTGATTTAAATGGTTTGATTTATTAAACCAGATAAGAAGACTTTGAGAATTTAATTAAATAAATTGATTTATTTAATTAAACAAGAGGACTTTGGGGATTTAATTAAATAAATTGATTTATTTAATTAAACAAGAGGACTTTGGGGATTTAATTAAATAAATTGATTTATTTAATTAAACAAGAGGAATTTAGTGATTTAATTAAATAAATTGATTTATTTAATTAAACAAGAGTACTTTAGTGATTTAATTAATTAAATTGATTTATTTAATTAAACAAGAGGACTTTAGTGAATTAATCTAATAAATTACTTTATTTGATTAATATAGGAAATGTTGTTAATTGATCAAAATTAGATGCATGATGTCAATTAAGATTATTTGCATGTCTACATCTTCTTCTCTCTTCTCTCCTGGTGAAATTCAATAAGTAGGATTAGGTTTTAGTTGTTATCAATGTTGAGTTGGATCAACACTCTATACCTATTTTAGAGAGGGAACCAACCCCTTATCTAGAGGTTTGGATTCAAATAGAAAGGTACCATACCTTGAATTCATTCCTGTAATGTATGAAATTTGATGTTTCAGATGAGATATTCATAAAAATAATAAATTATTACATTACCTGAAAATAGTATAAATTATACCATATATTTGAGACAAAAATAAACAAGTATACTAAAAGGAAATGATAAAGATAATTTATTCTAAACAAAGGAAAATTTATTTAAAAGATTGATGATAAAGAGATTACATAATTAACTTTTTATAAAATACAAAAAATAGATAAAATTTAATTCTAACTAGAAACAAAGTTATAGATAGAGAGGAACCTAACACTAGATGTAGAAAATTTCAGCCTAGGATTGTAGTATGTAGCATGGATTTCTATACACTGTGATGTCATTACATAATCAACCCAAAATATTCCAAAATTTATGTTTTAAGGAGAAGAAATATTCTATCTTGCACACACATTGAGATAGGAAAAGTGTTGGGGGTTGTCTAGGGGTCTGCCTTAGTCAAGCCCTTATTTTGGTCTTTTGATATCCATAGGAAACTAGAGATAAAAAGTGATAAAAAGTTAACTTTTTTTTATTCATAAACGCTTTTGATTGGAGCTATGAACTAGTGAGGCCACAAATGAGGGGCCCATCCTAGCATGTATGCACAATGGCCACCAATCCTATGGGCACAATAGCCCAATAGGGGCACAAGGCTCACGAGCACACCAACATAGCAAGGGAGTGGGCCCCAGACACTAATGCATAGTACAAGGTGAGAAACCACACCACCAATTGCCAATGGTAGCAAGAATGCTACGGGTAAAGTCCAGAGACTTGAATCCTAGTGACCACAACACCAATGCCACTACTCATCCAATGCACCATGGGCTCATGCCCAATACAAAGGATAACTTTTAAATCCTAGTGATATTAGAAAAGAAATAACAATTTACTGAT